>JBBPKM010000936.1:0-11116 GCA_038089255.1 Austroboletus rostrupii | reverse complement strand
GTCGATCGAAGTCTCTGGAACATTTAGCTTACCACACAGAGACCTCGGCTCCAGATATCTCCGCACTGCTTCTTCTCCTTGTAACACACTTTCCACCATGTTCGAACGAAGTGACTTCAATAGCAACATCTTCTTCTCTAGTCTCTGCAGTTGGCACCTATATAAGCCACCCGGACGTCAATGTACGCCGGTGTGGTATGTTGGTCGCCGAGGTGGTGGCCAGCAGAGTTGGCAAAAGTCTAAACTTTGGCGATTGGGAAGGAGATGGTGATGGAAAAAATTGGGCCAGGCGTCTCAGGCAACTCTGCTCTCAGAGGGATCTTGACTTTGAGCCGTTGCACGAGAATGACGCTGTTTATGGAAGTGGTGGAGAGCCATGTCTCGATTTGACCGCAGGAGTCATGTCGACCATAGCACCTCGTCAAGGATCTGCTGTCATACTAGCGCCGCGCGTCGCTGACTATGATTCAGATGATTCATTAACTGGCTATGCTTCTCCCTCGTCCTCGCGTTCGCCGTCACCTACACCGTCTGAATTGCAGGAGATCGAGAAAGATCCTACGCTTCACGTCGGTAAAAAGAAGATACTTCGTCCTGTGTACTTGGCTCAACTGGGCGAACTCATTCGGGGCACTGGTACTGAGCCCTCTGAAATAGATCAAGAGGCGGACAAGATAGAAATCGCCATAAACACTGGAGAAGAACTAATCCGTAGGAAGCGCGACTATGGGACGGAGCTGGGTAAGTCTATGTCGACCCCCTTTGCGTGTCCCTCACCTCCTGTGTAGCAGAAAATGCTGCCAACCTTGTTTACGGCTTTGTTTCCCTCAACAATAAATTTGAACTTGACGATTTTGACAACAAAAGACAGCGCATCATGATAGCATTAGTCGCATGTTGTCCCCAAATCTCTACCCAGTGCGTTCCTTATTTTCCATACAGTTACTGGCTCAGTTTCCGTAGATGCATCATCGAGGAATTCTTCAAAAACCAGTATTCATCTGACCAACGCTCTACGATGTTAAATGCTCTGGCGCTTGGTGCAAGAGAGTTGGCATCACTTCCTATATATTCCGAAGCTTTACGGCCGCTTGCAACTCAACAGACAGCTTTTCCCAGCAAGACATTACCATCTATATTACATCAGAGATACTTGGCTGGAAGCCCTGACGACATACTTCAGCCACATCTTCGGGATATAGTCAAAGCAGCTATTGAAAAGAGCCGAGAAGCCACGGCTGATAAGATGCCAGAAGTCGTTCGAGAAAGACAATTGCGGATTAAAAGGCCTGCAAAGATTACTGAAGTATCCTCGACTGTTGGGGTTCCTACGATGCAGCGCCCACCAAGCGCAATCACTTTTACAAGTATTGCCGCTGAATGGTTTGTCATGCCCCTCATCAACCGCTTCTGGGTCTTTCTTCGGGACGAACAAACACGGGAGGAACGGACCTCGCAACGTGACGGGTTATATCAGTATCGCGGTGCTGGAACAGGTCTCATCCTGAGCTCTCTCACACTATCGGCGTTTCTGAACACCACAGCCATTCTCGTGCATGCATCCCAGAATGCACCACAATGGCTTACTCTTATTGAACGCATGGAGCTGGAACTGGAGGGCACTGACGGATAGAGACTGCTGACGAAGCAAGTGGACGAGGACTTCGGCGACGAGGGACCACCAAAAGGAAAAGAGGCGTCTGTGCTCACGTCCGCTCTCGACCTAGCACTGGTCGTTCTGGATGGCTACCTGGAGCTGGATGGTGGACATTCACTTGGCCTTGAGCACACAGCACTGCTGGTGGGAACGGGAGAGTGGGGTGGCCAAGTATTCAGCATGCTAGAGAGGGGTATTCGGGTGACGGGCGTAGGTGGGACACATGAGGTGGAATTGCGACGAGCCGTCGCTGGTGTTGTCCTCAAGGTCGACCAAATTACGTCGAGATGGCGGCGCTCGATGGTAGATACTTAGCCAACGTGGGAATAGTACATAACACTTTACAACGCTTACGGGCCTTCCGCCCGTCATCATGTTCGCTGCCAGGCTCTCGACTTGCACAGCTGCGTTGCGGCCTACGCTGGCTCGGAGGTGTATCTCGACGTCGGCCGTAAGGCGTTCTGATGCACTCTTCGTGGTCCGTGTTTTTGCCGACGTGTGATCCTCTGCTCACTCCTTCGCATTAGCACCGGGACACCCCGTACAACAACCCCAAGGTGTGCCGCTCCTGTTTCGCGTGTGATCTCCCGTGAAAATGTCGCCGTCCATAGATACCCTTCGAGTTCACTCCGGACAACTTGAAGGAGGCGAAAGAAATCATATCCCGGTATCCCCCACAGTACAAGAAGGCTGCCACTATTCCTCTCCTCCATCTTGGCCAGCAGCAAAACAAAGGATGGACAAGTATCAGCGTCATGAATTACGTGGCAAAGCTCCTTGAAATGCCTCCCATGCGCGTCTATGAAGTTGCGACTTTTTACACCATGTTCAACCGGTGCGCCGATCCATGACGGTCGAACCGTCACGCTGAACATGTTCACGTGTCCAGAGAACCGATTGGCAAGAATTTCGTCCAAGTCTGCACCACCACGCCCTGCATGTTGCGGGGGTCGACAGAAATTCTGGATACCGTCTGCTCTCATCTTGGTGGGATCAAACCGGGTGCAACGACCAAGGATGGAAAGTTTACCGTCATCGAGGTCGAGTGTCAGGGCGCTTGTAGCAATGCACCAATGTTGGTCGTCAACGACGACTTTTATGTACGCCATTGGATTGCATATGAGATCATGTACTGATATCGAATGCAGGAGGATCTCACACCGGCAACCACGAAAAAGGTACTCGACGCATTTGCGAAAGGTGACAAGCCCAAGCCTGGACCACAAGGCGGACGGCATACCAGCGAAAATTCTGCCGGATTGACTGCATTGACATCCAAGGTTCGTCAACTTGTTAGTGCAGATCCAGTCCGCTTATTATCGTTCGTAGCCATATGGTCCAGGAGAGTTTTGTACCCCCGAGTTCAGCTAGATGTTCCTTAGTATGATTTGGGAAATAGACGCAATCCATATTACTGAAATCCGTGCAAAATTTACGTTATGTAGGAGATAACAAGCGCGTCAGTCATCACCTTCCCCATCGTCGAACTCGTTTGTGCCATGACCCCCTTCCGCCAATCTCTCAATAATATATCTGTGATCCAAAGTAAGACACTGGAATTCAGGTATTACCGTCATTTACTTACTCCACTTCTTCTTTCAGATCGTCGCAGTAAGTATCTGTTCACATTTAAAATAGCTTTCCCGATCCAATTCGAACCATGCTCACCGAGGGGTAGATCGTGCGGGTCATAGCCTAAGACATTACTCAATAAGATGTAAGACAACTTCTTGAGTTCGCTCACCAAAGGGCATTTCAATTTCATCCGCAATACCTTCAATGCCCATCAATGTAAAGGCAACAACAGTCACAATCGGAACTGTTCTCCAGCCCAAATCGTTCATAAGTGTCAGAGGTAGAGCAAAAAGGTACAGCGTAACACATTGTTTGAGGTGAATTCCGTCTGTCAGAAAGATGACAATTGTAGATGCGCAGAAGCAATCATGAAAGAAACTAACAGGAAGAAGGAATGGGCGAATTAGCGATTCGTTCCATAGACGTCATCTGATCAACCATGGATTGTACCCTGTCACGACATCTTCAGAAAATTATAAATCAACGATGACGAGCAATTTACAATGCATTCATTGCATTAGCACCTTGGGAAGAATTTTAAAATGCAGAGAATCTAGATTCAAGCGCAGTCTTACCTGCTGGCCCAACAGTGTCCAGCAAGCCGTCACGTTTAAACCTGAACAAGGTACTCGTGATTTCATGGGCAATACTAAAGCATTCGAGTCAGGTGCGATGAAAGGTTGAACATGCGTGAAAATACGAGCATCAGAGGAAGCGGCATCGAAATGCGGTCAGCATATGGGTGAAACTCGACAGTTTGGTGAGAGTCACTGAGAAGAGGTGTAGTGGATCCAGGACCTTGCGTAGAAACGTTCTTGCTGCGCTTACGCTTAACTCTCTTGGTAGCATCGATGGAACGCCTTTCGCCATTGCTAGCATCCGAGGTGGAACCTTGCATCGCCGAATAACACGAAGCGGACGAGACTCCGTGTTGCGTGGTGTAGCCCAGATCGCCGTGCAAAGAGAAGTTAGGTGGCAGAATACCAGATAGATCACCGTATGTTGCCCCATCTTCTCCACGAAGGTAGTGCTTTACTGAATAGACAAAACCAAGACAATACCGTAAAGCCTCGACCTTGCGGTGTTTGACTTCGGCATGAGTAAATTGCAAACTTGACTTGGCGGGATTGACCCCGCCATTCTCAGAAGGAAGGGCGATGTTGACCCAGATTAAGCGGGAAAGATTACGAACCTAACAGTTTCGGTGAGAGACGATTGGTCAAAATAGTATACAGTGCCATACATTGGATGTAAGAGTTGAAAAACATTTCCTGCCGTCCCAGTAACGATCGTAGGAAGTGCTAAGGGGTGGTTTAGCATTACCTAGGTATTGATCAAGCATTAAACATACCTATTTCTAATGCGAATCGTAACGTGTTTGTTTCAAGACAGCCAGATGAGAGATATCGTGACCCACCTGAATACAAGAATGAGGCCAACCTTGCGAGGGAAGTTCAATCGAAAACATTATTGTCCAGGCACACTTTGACGGCTCACCACAACAGAAAGTAGAGGTACCACGGAGTTTGTGAGCTCGATTTTATGACCTCGCGACCGTGCAAACGCAACGACAGCAGCAAATATTGTTACCGTGAAGACGGGACCGAAAATACGTGGTATTATCTAGTGCACGTCTACTTTGAACGCACGAAGTGCGAGGTTGCGACTCATTTCACGTACACTGCCTTTCAGTCGTAGAACGTCCGGTAACCAGGAGTACTTAATGATCATAAACTAGGGCGCTGAACAGTGACGACGGGAGCAAACCCACTTTTCGTAACTCCTGTCTTTTGATTCTTGGCGACTGCCGCCGTCAAAGTGTTGTCGTTGAAGTCAGAGGCAGTAGCCTTCCAGCGGATGGACGTTTTACCTTGAATGAAGCCAACGCGAACCGTGCAGCGCTGCGTGGTTCCATCCTTCAGCCTAAAAAGGTAGGAATCTTGAAAAAGACCCAAGAGTTTTGCGGTTGAATTCTCGACAGAAACGATGAAGACAAACAGATTGGTTACCACGCCGAGTACAAATAGGCACTAGTACACGTGTGTACTAACAAGTCCATACAATGACTATAGAAAATTGTAGGCGTAAAGGTACAGTGATTATGTTCTAACATGACATGCAAGGATGGCGTGAAAAACGTGAAACAGGGTGCTCTTATTGACGAGTCTGGATTCTAGGCCGGGGATTGTCGCGAGTAGTCATCAATCGATGTTCTGAATAGGATTCGGAGTCGGCGTGTGCTTGTCAGCGAAAACGTCGGAGTGAATGTATGAATTCGGGTATATGGGTGTCGGTCTGATCACAGGTGGTGGCGCAAGATATTCGGATGATTCTGAGACAGCCTGTCTAGTGAAGTCGTCCGAATCCTCCTTGGAACCATCGCTACCCAAGGTCAGGCCCGGGGGGGTCTCAACTGTATGCGAATAAGAAGTGCCTCTAGGAAGCCGTGATACTTCGCTTTCAGACGGAGAAGTGTAGGACCAAGGAGAATTGGCCTTCATCGGATTTGTAGGATTATACTGGTTCGTTGTCCCGGGATAGCGAATGTGGAGCTCGCCAAAGTTGCTGTCTCGCGGGCCAAAAGATATATCCCGATCCGGAGTTTGTGGCAACATCCAGTCACATGCAAGACCAGGGTCGAAACGTTGCTTTTCCGGGATCAGTTGGGGATAATGGAATGGTATATGAAACGCTGGCTGGGCCTGAGTAAGAGGAGAGTTGCAGCAAAGACCATCTATCATGCCATCGTGAGCCCACTGCTGATCTGCTGGCTGGAACGCAGGAGAATGAGTCAAACGAGAAAAGTGCGTTATTGGACCACAGTCCACATGTCGACCATGAAGAGGAAGCCTTGAAGTAAAACGGCGCATTGAAACAGAGAACGCGGACGTATTCAAGGCTGAAATGGACCGATTTTCATCCACTGCATCAGCGGATAACACCGGACCTTGAAGTGCGGAAAGGTAATCGCCATCGGACGAGTATAATGCACCTGTCGGGTATTGTTGTCGGGGAGGATATTCCGGGGAGGAAAAAGCGGAGGGCTGGTTGTAAAAATTTGTCGATAAATCAAACGTTTCGCATGACTTGGTATTGCCGTTAAGGGACGATGCTGCTTGTGAAGTACAGGTCGATAAAGACGAGCTGTCGGACTTATTGTCCGTGTTCTGGACGTTGAGAGTGAAGTCGAATTCGCTTTTGAGGTGGCGCGTGCTAACGGAAATGTTTGTAAAGATATCTTGAGCGGATATTGCCATCTGCGGCTTCGAGTAGTGCTCAGGGGGAGTACGTTCCGAGGAGAAGAGGAGGCGCACTGAGAGAGAGATTATGTAAGAGCGGCAACAGTCACGGTACGGAAACAAACAGGTAGGGTTATCCTTATGAATTTTTTTCAGTCTCTGAAGGTGACTCGAGACCTGCTTTCTCGAACGATTTTTTCCTGTTTTTTCAAGAATGTAAGACTGAATAAGCTGACAGCGTCCAAACGATTTGGCTTGGTTGGCATCTGGGAAGTGATTGCTTTCAGGTGTAACTCGGTAGTATTTGAGACGCCGTTTGCCCATCGGTGGGTACAGGGTCGCGGCTATTCATTATCACAGAATGGTGTATTACTAGTTGATAGTAAATTCACCTTCCATGAATGCGGCGTGCACGTCCTCGGGCCATACATCTTCGTATCTCTTCAGCTTGCCGCCCGCGGCTGTCGTAAATGAGTTCTTGTCTGGGATGTCGCTTACTGAGACGGTCGGCTTTATATCCACCTCGTCGGAGTCCATCGGGAGGAGGAACGTGCAAAGAACCGGGTGCTCAAATTCGCCTTCACTCTACTCAGGCGTTATATCACGCGTAACAGTCACATGACTAAAATCATGAGTCACGTGAAGAGCGCGTAACATAAAGTTATCTCACGTGGCGTACCATCTCCTATTTCTCCTCCGGGGACGTCTCGCCAAATTCATCATATACCCCATCAAGTACATTCACATGTCAGGAATACAAGAAGCTATTGACGCACTGAGGGTAGCCTTACACGAGAAAAGTGTCGAAAGTCATGTGCAAGATGGGTTCAATTACGTTGCATCATGTCTAGTGCTTTTGGTATGTGGCATACACGAATGATTGTAATCTATTTGATCAAATTGTACGTGTAGAATTCCTCGTCCCCTTCGATACCTATGATACGGAAGCTTGGCGCTGTTTTGCGCAAGCCTCTCCTTCCGCTATATAATGCCTGCCTCCAGCCAGCCTTGCAACTTTCTTGTTCTGTTCTTTCCGTGGCATTGGGAAAAATATGCGACACAAAAAAATCGGAGGAAGAAACAATGCGTGCATCCTGGGATGAAGCTGCAGAGATCATCCTATCCGGCATCCTTGTAAGTTCGCAGTAGGGTGGTGACGAGCATGGTTCACGTTCCACAGGATTTCCTAGATCAGAAAGATAACGGTTCGTATATGCACAAATTTTCAGATCAACTTGCATAAAATATCTTAGGAAATATTGAATCTGAAGCCTGGAAAGGCTTATGTCGCATCGTCTGCGAGTACTTCTTCTTTGACTCTGGCCAAGGGCCACCAATCTTCAGCGTACCATTGTGCCTATCCGTGAGTGTATTAATTATGAGAAAACACGCATATATGCACCTGGTTCCTGGGTTTAAGCGACTGTTTGCAGGCATACAATATGTTGATCGAAGTTGCTGTGAGGCAAACTACCGTCCAAATTTTCCTTCGTGACCAGAATGGGCTGGGCAGGTAGTATCCAGTTTCTCTTCTCGTATACACAAAATCTAAATGACAGTTCAACAGTGAACGACTCGGGGCTGCAATATCCAGAACAAGAGGCAATGGCGCTCCGCGGTCTCGTATATAAATTTACACTCACAGTCTTTCATGTCAGATTACCTGCCCCTCGAGGCCCTCTTGACGTTATTTGCTCGACTTCTCCCCCCTACTCACGACTCTCCCCAGGGAAAGCTTAAAAGGATCGAATTTGTGGAGAAAGTGTTGGGTTCTTCGAAGCTGTTTAAATGCAATAAAGAGCTTCTGCATATCATGCAAAATACGTCTGGGATGCATTGGGATGATGTCGCTGCTCGAATCATCGATGCTTTTTCAAGGAGCGATATTACTTAGTGAGTGGGTGATTCTACGATAATATAACATTAATGCCACCATTTATAGCCCTCAGGCATTTTCCATCGACGAGATATATGTCTGTGGCCACGTCTTTCCTCAACCACTTGCGACCGACAGACTAATAATGGACAAACAAGCATTTCTTGCAAATATCATCATTGAGAACGTAGGCAGTGTTACCTTTCGTTATCCTCGCTTTCTTTCAGCGTTTCTTGATAGAATGACCTATGTGAAAGCTTGCAAGTTCCGTACTCCCACATTCGTACGATCACGCTGGATAACTCTGGGGAAAACATCCCGAAAGGAAAAGTGTTAATAATGGTTTACTTAATGTCTCCGCCACTGGTTGCTAATACCGAAATGAAACCCCTGGATGGAAATGACCTTCACGCAAAGTTTTTACTGCAGGACAATGTTGTGGGCAGATTTATGGAAGCATTACGACGACGTGGTGTAGTAAGAAAATCGATTTGCGGGTCAGATCCATACTCAATTGTTACAGGGAAAACTAAGCTTTCTCACTCCGCTGACAAAGACACAAAGGAAACGAAAAAGTATTTCGATTGGTTCGGGATTCCAATTCACGAATGATAGTTCCCCGATATTGCCAACTGCGACCTTTGAGGGTAAAGTTCAACATGTCAGTCAAGGTGAATTCTCTTCCGATCGCTGATGTCTCGTTGATAAGATTTTTTTTTAGTTTACAAAACAGATGCTGAAGAATCGATTCCATCTGAGACCGGCCCCGCGCAGTACGTCGAAGGAATGCGTAGTCAGCCCAATCCATTTCCAGGAGTTCATGGGTCCGGAGCGGTTGAAGACGTTTATGCCACAAAAAGCGGCACATCCATACTTCCTAGAGAAACGCTTAATTTCACTCAGAATACTGCGGCATCCCTCCGTCCTGTCCGAGGGAGGAATTCAGCTCGAGCGATACAACAATCATTTGACGACAATGATGAACTCTCTGAAATTTCCGAGTTCGGACCTGGTGGTGAAGTTATCGACGAACGAGCAGCGACTAAGGCATCTATAATCAGTACTCATGAGTTGAGGTAAATACAGCTCATGACACATTTTTACGCTGACGAACGAAAGCTCCAGTGCTGCAGGAATCAAGAAGTCTTTCGGTCCCGTCTCAGGAACCGGTGATCGTACAGGAAAAGATACTTCAAAAACATCTAGAGCCAGGAGATCGGTACTGGCCCCAGATTCCCCTGTATTTGGCTCGTCATCTAGTACCCAGATCAATGTGTCACCGAAGTTATTGCCGAACGTTGATCCTCCGATTACCACGGTTAGCCCTGATATTGACCATGGTCCATCTGCCAGGCCCAAGGATTTCGTCACTATAGACGAGCAAAAAAGGAATCGTAGCGGATGCCGGCACTCTGTCCAGGAATCGCTTATCGCTTCAACAGAGAAACCGCAAATAAGCCTTAGCTCCGCAAAAAACGAACCTAGAACTGGGCAGAAAGAAGAAATTACTTTATCCTCTGGTACTTGTCAAAAAGTACGCTCCCGCATCGACAACTCGAAGGATTTAAGCATTCCTCGAAAGATCGTTGGGAACCGTCGAAAGAGGGAGATCGACAAGTCTTCTGAGAAGGACGTTATTGAAGTTGACGACGAATACATGCCACCCCACAAGAAGAGTCGCGGTGGAAGAATTGGCAAAGAAGACAAGATCAAGGTTGACGAGATGTTGTCCGTCCCTAGGGTGAGGAGACGCGAAAAGGCGGTTAAACTCTCCTCTCCCTCCGGTGGTGTTGATTCGACTACCGTCAAAGTTGATGAAGGCCCGGAGCTCAAGCCATCTCGCCAAGGGATTCGCAAATCGTCGAGGATGAGAACGAAACAGATACCAGCGGTAGCCGGAACCCGAGTCCGTGTCAAGAATAGCAGGAAGGAGAAGCAATCAAATGCGCAAACACTGAACGTTAGCGTGGATCATCAGAGATTACTCATCGATCCTCTGCAAGACATCAGTCATGGTACACCACCGGCTCTCGATATATTGCCCAGGTCAATGCTGGGCATCAAGTCCCCTTCTCTTAATACCGATGATCATGCAGTGAGTACTACCACTCGCAAGTCCATATGTTATGAATCGGATAATCACTGCAGCAGTTGGTCGAACCGGAGATCACCGAAAATATATCTCCAATCAAGTTGCCCCCGGAAATTTGCAAGGTCAGCTTTCTGGGTCGGTGTCCAACGTCATGAATACCTTTTTTTTCTCAGGGTAGCCAGTCGGGAAGTACAGTAGTCAAACTTGAAGAGCCACGCAAGGACTTGGATCTTATTCATCAAAATCCTGTAGATGCTATGAATCTCGTTGAAGAAGAACTCCACGTCAAGACTGAAGTGAACATGAGTGATCAAAACCTCTTGTTTGACTTCGGTCCCACAGACAGTGATGTTAGCCATGCTGATGTTATTGCCGGAAAAAGCCAAGGTCCTACGGAGGTATTCAGCCTGCATATTGCAAGACTATATTCTTACCGTCGAGCAGCTACCCGTCGTGGAATCGACACCTAGAAAGGAAATCGTGACTATTGATCTTACTCTCGATGATACTCCTGTTGGGGAGTCCATTGTCCCTATGTTTTCAGTGACACCGCAAAAGAAGTACAAGACATCCGACCAGCGCGAATGTGCCTCTACAGAAGAAACTACATTTGTCCAGTCCCCTCGACAGAGGCGTAGGAGTGTCGCCTTTGCATCTCCCCTTGAGCACGTGCTAGA
>JBBPKM010000935.1:0-11118 GCA_038089255.1 Austroboletus rostrupii | reverse complement strand
TATCAAATGCCTCACACCCGAAGAAAGGGAGAAGTGTCGAAAGGAAGGGCTTTGTTTCAGATGCCAAAGAAAAGGACATTCGGCGAGAGCATGCCCAAACAACACCCCGAATCAAGGACCACCCCCGCCACGAAACATCCGCAAGGTGGAGGAAGAAACTACGACCCACATTGAAGAAATGCAGGACGACGAAACGATCGGAAAACTTAACTTGGATTTTTAGAAAGGAGAATGCTGGCAACACACATTTCTCCTATAGATGTCTCATGTAACACTATCCCAGTTTCAATGAAAGCAATGCGAATCCCCATTCAGATAATGCTGCCCATTGACATGAACATCCAAGCCGTCGCCACCACAGCTCTGGTAGACTCCGGAGCCCAGGTATCATGTATTGACTGGGAATTTGCCCAGTCCCGACGCCTTTCCTGTATTTGACTCCAAAACCCAGTAACCATCCGAAACGTAGACGCCTCAGTTAACACAAGCGGGACAATCAAGTTTAAAACAAAGCTGTTCATCAATGTAAACGGCTATGTACAATCCACAGAATTCTATCTTATGAACTGTGGAAAAGAAACCATGATTCTCGGCTTCCCCTGGCTAACAGCAGCCAATCCCACCATTGATTGGAAAAAGAAAACCCTCCAGGTACCGCAGAAGACGGATCAATCGGACGAATTAATAGCAGCTCATGAACAAGAGAAACAATGCAAAGCGGCACTCTATAACTTGAGACGACCAAGTTGTGAACCCGCTTCTACAGCCCATATAAACGTCGACACACTAGTAGATGAACATCTATTCGGTTACCTCAATTGAATCGAGGATGATGTAGTATGCAGCACGATCTGTCTCGCCAGAGAGATGGCACATCTCCGACCCCTCCGAACCTTATCCCGTATAGTGTTAGCCAGACGATGATTCCTACCAAACCCAGCCCTAACGTGCGCCGCCCTTACCACCTCTACAGACTTGGTGATCCATGCCAAGAAGGAAGAAGTAGTCCTGCCCTCACAATATGCCGCCTATGCAGATATCTTCTCTGATACTGATACCCCGATATCCCCCTCGAGGGACTGTGACCACGAGATAAACCTAGCGGAAACCTTCAAACCCAAAATTGGGAAACTATACCCTCTAACGGTAGAAGAACGAAAGGCACAAGATACGTTTTTAGATGAAAACCTCGCCTCAGGAAAAATCCATCCGTCTACATCCCCTCAGGCTGCCCCCTTCTTCTTTGTTAAGAAAAAGGATGGAAAATTGTGACCGGTACAAGATTACTGATATCTAAACAACGACACTATCCACGACGCATATCCCCTTCCTCTCATCTCCAACCTCTTAGACAAGTTGCGCGGGGCAAAGATCTTCACTAAATTCGATGTTCGATGGGGATACAATAATATTTGCATCAAGGAAGGAGACCAATGGAAGGCAGCCTTCATCACTCACCGCGGACTGTTTGAGCCCATCGTAATGCCCTTCGGACCAAAGAATGCCCCCGCAACGTTCCAACGGTTCATGAATAAGGAGTTCTGCAATCTCATTGCTGAAGGGAAGATTGTCATTTATATGGACGACATACTCATCTTCTCCGCCACTCAAGAGGAACATGATGAAACTACACATTGCGTTCTCCAAAGAATGCACGAACTCAATCTCCGCCTACGACTGGCGAAGTGTACCTTTAATTCCGCATCCGTCGAGTATCTCGGAATGATCGCGAAGCCAGGTTCCCTTGCAATGGACCCCGTAAAACTGGAAGGCATTGCCTCATGGCCGACCCCAACAAAAACACGCGACGTACGCTCTTTTCTAGGATTCGCCAATTTTTACCAGCGCTTTGTACCTGGGTACTCCACTATCGCTCGCCCTCTCCTAGACTTGACCAAAAAGGATCACCTGTGGTCCTGGACTCCTGAATGTAACAATGCCTTCCTCTGCATGAAGGATATTTTCACTTCCCAGCCCATGCTCCGTATGCCGGATCAAAATCAACCCTTCGCTATCGCAACCGACGCCTCGAAATACGCCACAGGTGGTATTTTACTCCAACAAAACGAAAATGCAGAATGGCAACCCTGTTTGTATCTTTCGCAAACGTTTTCCACCACGGAACGCAACTATGACATCTACAACAGGGAATTACTTGCGATCCTTTGAGCCCTCACCGCATGGCGTCATTACTTACTCGGCTCTGTCGCCCCTGTCCTTGTCATGACAGACCATAAGAACCTCACGTATTTCAAAGCCCCTCATGCCCTCAACCAACGCCAAGTGAGATGGCTCCTCACATTAGCTGATTATGACCTTCGTATCCAACACGTCCCGGGTACCCAACTCACAGGTCCTGACGCACTCTCCTGCCGTCCCAACCGCTGCCCCGATGACTCCTCCGACAATACGGAAGTTACGCTTCTACCGTCTTCCTTATTCGTCAACCTCATTGATCTCGCCCTCCATAACCGCATTTCCATGTCCTCTGCCTCCAATCCTTTAGTGCTCTCCACCCTGCAATCGATCCAAGAAGATATCTCCGCAGCTCTCCGGTCCTGCCTTACAGATTGGCAGCACTGAGATGGCGTACTCCTCTACCAAGGACGTGTTTATGTTCCCCCGGATGTTCACCTTCGCCGATCTATTCTCCAGAAATACCATGACCATGCTACTGCGGGACACCCAGGTTTCCTCAAAACACGCCAACTCGTCTCACAGGACTTCTGGTGGCCCGGCCTCGCCACCTTTACCCGGTCATATGTCGCTGGCTGCAGCACCTGCCAACAAAACAAAGTCAATACTCACCCTGTCGTTCCGCCCCTTACCCCCATCCCATCTTCTTGTACCCGTCCCTTCCAACAGATCTCGTGTGATCTTATCACTGGCCTACCACTTTCTTCTGGCTTTGATGCCCTCTTGGTCATGGTCGACCATGGTCTTACAAAGGGGGTAATTCTATGCCCTACAATGAAAACCGTCTCAGCAGAAGGCATTGCCCAATTATTCTTTCACTCTGTCTACCGCCACTTTGGTCTTTATAAAAAAATAATTTCAGATCGAGGTCCACAGTTTGCCTCCGCATTCGCCAAAGAACTAGGACGCCTCCTAAACTATCAACTAGCACTATCCACCGCTTATCACCCGCAATCCGATGGAGAAATGGAACACGTAAATCAAGAAGTAGAGACATATCTCCATATCATTTGTGGGAATCACCCGACGGAATGGACGGAACATCTGACAACAGCAGAATTTGTCCATAATCATCGCCCTCATTCCACCACCGGAAGATCACCCTTTTACCTATGTATGGGCTATGACCCGACGGTGCTCCCCTCCGTCGTATCACCAACAGACCTCCCGGCAGTACACAAACGCCTTACAAAACTAAAACAAGATCGGGACGAAGCAGTCGCCACCCACGAACTTGCCCGTCAGATCATGATCAAACGAACATGCCAAAAATTCACCCCGTTTAAAAAAGGCGAAAAGGTCTGGTTGGAGGCACGAAACCTACGATGAAACATCATAGATCTGAAATTCGCAGCCAAACGCGAAGGCCCCTTTGAAATAACCCAAGTCCTTTCCCCCATAACGTATCGCCTCCATCTTCCAAAAGTATGGAAGATCCACAATGTCTTCCACGCCTCTCTCCTATCTAGGTATACGGAAAATGCCACCTATGGACGGAACTTTCCAGCACCCCTGCCTGACCTTATCGCGGGGGAAGAAGAATTCGAAATAGAAAAAATCCTACGCCATTGTGGACGACCGTTGGCATGATCCTATCTTGTCTGATGGAAAGGGTACTTGTCCAAAGAGGACTCCTGGGTTGCGGAATCGGACCTGGGAAATGCACAGACCCTGCTGTATGACTATAAAAGACGACTAGGGAGGGGGAATTAACTCAGCAAATTAGACGCAGACATGTCCACCACCGCCTCAACCGTTTCCATCTCCTCTCCCTCCGACCTCACCAGATCCTCAGCCCCATCGCCAACATCCACCTGACCGCCTACCCCTATCATTACAGCAGAAGCCGTGGAAGTGCTCGCTAGAGAATTATCCACGGCATCCCCGCGACCCCTCCCACAACCACCCATCATCACTGAAGCATGGGGCCCTCATGACTGGCAGACAAGGACACCGACCCCCATCCGCACCCCAGCCGTACCATCCGTTGATGTACCCCGTGAAGCTTATTGGTGGAAAAACCCCATTCAGGATGTTATCTGCTCCATTGCCTATGAACAGATACTTGCTGACTCTCGTTATGCCCACGCCATTGACTCTCACATCGAACCTGCCTCCGCCGTCCATGCCCTCTATATGGCGTACCTTCAAACCTCGTCCATGACATCCATGGGCAACCACCTCTTACAGAACCCCGCAACCCAGATGGAGGGATGCAGGCTTTTACAGATATCCACGACGCAAAAGCAGCACCTGGTAACGGCCATGCACGAACTGGAGTTCACCAAGTTCTATCTCGACATTGATCGCTACAGTCAAGCAGTGGCTGCCAAACCCCCGTTGAGAGAAAGATTGACGAGTATCCTGTCAACACCGTCCACCTCGTCCAGGGAGTTAACCATGAACGAAGAAATGGCAGCACGGAGGGTAGATATATGGTGGACAGGCAATGGCGGCTGGAACCCCCTCCCTGGGGACCACCCATGCTACAATCAGGCATGCTTCTTGTATCATCGACTGAATCATGTACAGGTGGACTGTGAAAGCTATCAATGCCCAATGTGTATCCTTTGGGCACCTGGGCACAGAGCGAATCGCTGCCCCCTTCGCCGTCCAGTCCCTCAGCAGTTCTCCTCCTCATCCTCCTCCTCACAACAGTCAATCCGGCCCTTTCGTACCACTCCTGCCGGGGCCACCAATCCTTATGGACTGCGTGTCACAGCCAATAGGATACATACCACCACTCCTCGTGCACGGGGAGCTCCTCATCCATGCCCCTACTCCTGTATGGGTCGCCGGAATTCTGCTACCCCAGTACGATCAGCACTCACCCCGTCACCTCCCTCCATTGACGACCAATGGGATGACACCGCTTATGCCAACGTCTACGGCTCTCCAGTCAGATCCGACCGCAGCCTTAATTAGGATGTTCGAAGCAGGAGCTTGAACGATAACTGGGGGGTAATGTTACGATTCACTATGGACATATCTTTCTCTTTTCACGATTGCCCTTATATGAACTACTTCAGCATCGTGTCTGCCGTCGCAGACTTCCACCCCGAGTCATTTTGTATTACCATACAACTGCGCATTTACTCATTCAATAGCCTGGTCACAATAGTTATTTCCTTTCTTGTTCTTGGCCTGTGTCCCACGACGATACCTATTTACGTTGTACGAGGGTCACGATGTACTACAGTTTAGTTCTCCTTGGTTAATACCAAGTTCACTTGCTCCTCAGCGTTCTCTTCCGTTGAGTCACTCGAGCCCCCAAGTCTTTGTCCTACTTTGAGTGGACACTCTCCTATTTTACTCCTTGACCACCTTCGTCTTCAAAGGCAGACCCTCGCACCCCGCTCAGACTTGGTTAATCCGAGGCTACACTTGCGTCCTACCTGGAACAGGTGTAACACATGTTTAGCAGATTGGTGCCATGAGGACGGTGTCCTCCTCTATTGGGGCTGCATCTATGTTCCATCCAATGTCTCCCTTCGCCAATCCATCATCACCTGATGTCATGACCATACTACTGCTGGTTATCCTGGTTACCTGAAAACCCGCCAACTCGTTGCTGCCAAGTTCTGGTGGCCTGGGTTAGCAGCCTTTATTCACTCGTATGTTTCAGGTTGTGGTACTTGCCAACAGATGAAAGTCAATATGCATGTCGCCTATTACATCCTCGTGTACCTGTCCATTTCAGCAGATTTCCTGTGACCTAATCACTGATCTCCCTATTTCTCAAGGTTTTGATGCCTTGTTGGTCATGGTCAACCATAGGCTTACAGAGGGGGTAATTCTCTGCCCCACTATGAAAATGGTCACTGCAGAAGGTATTGCCGACCTATTTTTCCATTCGGTATATAAGCACTTTGGGCTCTATGACAAAATCATCTCAGATCAAGGACCACAATTTGCATTGGCCTTCACCAAAGAACTAGGACACCTCCTAAAATATGAACTGGCCCTATCCACCATGTATCATCCGCAGACAGATGGAGAAACAGAGAGAGTTAACCAGGAAATTGAAACTTATCTTTGCATCGTGTATGGAAACTACCCAATGGAATGAATGACGCACATTTCTACCACCGAATTTGTACACAATCATCACCCCCACTCTGTCACGGGGAAGTTCCTGTTTTCCCTGATTATGGGCTATGAACCCATAGCTCTCCCATCGGCACTACCTCCTACGGACCTCCTGGCAATCAAGATACACCTACAAAAACTTATCGCTAGCCAACAAGAGGCAATCGCCGCTCATGAACTAGCACACCAGATTATTGCAGCAAAAACCCAATGGAACTTCTGTCCAGTTCAAAAAGGAGACCAAGTTTGGTTGGAAGCAAGGAACCTCTGATAGGCCATCACTGATCCAAAATGGTATTGTCACTGATCACCTACAAACTGTGCTTCCCCAAAACCTGGAAGATTCATGACGTGTTCCACGTATCGCTACTTACTTGGTATATAGAGACCGAGATATACAGATGAAATTTCCCCTTGCCCCCACCTGACCTTATCACAGGCAAGAAGGAATACAAAATAGAGCATATCATATGCCAATGCAGTAGGCCGATGGCCTGTTTGTATCTTGTTCAATGGAAGGGATATACAATGGAAGAAGATTCCTGGGTCACGGAAAAGGACCTAGCAAACGCACAGACCATCCTTGCTGATTATAAGAAGTGACAAAAAGAAACCAAGTAAAACAGACTTTGCCTTGAAATCTACCAGAATACCATGTCCACCAATGCCTCCACCATATCAATCTCATTGCCATCCGAACTCACTTGCTCCTCAGCCCCATCCCCTTCGTCCACACATCCTGTTACTCCTCTTGTTACCCCTGAAGCCGTCAAAACAACTAGCTTGGGAATTATCAACAGCATCACCCATACCCCCTCGAATCGAAGACAGTACTGCTGCTGAGCAATGGGGCAACAGAAGATCCCCATCCCCCTTTCATCACCCAGTCATCCATGCCATCAACGTCCCTCGAGAAGCTCATTGGTGGAAGGAACCCCTCTCTGGAGTTGTAAAATCCATCACATACAACCAGATTCTTGCTAACTCCCGCTTCACTATATGCATTGATGCACACATGGAACCAGACTCCGCACTTCACTTCCTGTTCATGATGTACCTGCAGAGTACATCCATTGCTATAATGGGGAACTTATTATCCCAGAATAGATGCATGGAGGAATATGGGCAGAGACTCTCACAAATCCATATGACCATGTGGGAAAACCTGGTCACTGTGATGAACAAATTAGGTTTTACAGAGTTCTTCCTAGAAGTAGACCAATATACCCAGGAACTGGCAAGGAAACCCCCATTGTCATCATGCTTATCCAGCAGTCCGTCGACTCTGTCAGCATCCTCCACAAGGATTTGACCTGCTCCCTACCAACCACCCTCACTACAACCAAGTGTGTTACCAATGCCACTGACTGGGGCATATCCGAATAAACTGTTGCTTTTACCAGTGTGACCACTGCCTTCAGTGGGCACCCAGTCATCGAGCCAATAGGTGCACACTCCGTTGTACAACACTGCAGCCATTCCCATTGTTTTCATCCTCCTTGTCATCTCAGCAATCCTTTCACTTGCATGCTTCCGCCTAGCCCGCCATTACTTTTGGGCTCCCAATATCTTCCATTGGGTTTCATTCCACCATTACTTGATGATTCAATTGCTTGTATCCTTATCCAATGTCCTGCGCCCGAGTTGTTACTACACCAAGGGTACCTTCCCCCCCTTCTTCAGACGACGGATTGGATGATGTCGCCTACACAAACATTACCAGATCCCCAGTCGGAGGGTACTTGGATCTTTGAATAGGATCATCACAGGGCTCCAAATGTAATAGGGGGGTAGTGTTTCAATTTCTGTTCTTGTCATGGACTTATGTGTTTCTCCTTGCGATGCCCCTATATGAACTACTTCGGCATCGTACCTGCCATCGCAGGTTTCCATCACATGTAGTGTTGTTTACTCATTGGCTGGTCTGTTTGTCATATGATAGCCTGGTTCTACTTATATTTTTCTTTCTTGCCTATGGCCTATGCTACGATGGGGTACCTATATAGTTTACATTGTAGCACTCTTGTATTTCAGTTTAGTTCCCCTTGGTCAATACCAAGATTCCTTTGCTCCTGATCATTCTCTCCTGGTCAGCTTATCGAGCACTAAGTCATTGTCCTACTCTTGAGTGGATGCTACCTTGTGCTATATGTTGTAAATCAAGGTCTCTAGATCTACCTACAGTATGAAAGTTTGGTTTATCCAAGGCTATGCTTGGTCCTACCTGGAACAAGCATAACAGGTATCCATCTGTGCCAATGGAGATTTGATCTCTCTGCTTGTAATCTACAAATAACAAACATTTTCAATGAACTAGCATCAGGATAACATGTTAAATGCATCATAAGGACTAATATCTGTAATTAAGAAGAAATATTAACTTACATGTTAATACCAGCATTGTGCATTCAAAGAAAGATTGGATGGATGGAGTTATTGGATGCCTATGGATAGAGGAATTCAATAAAAAAACATATCAAAAAATGAATAGATGTACTCAGCTTCTTCTCATTGACAGACATAACTCCCATTATACAATGGAATTCCTGGATTATGTGCAGGTCAATAATATCCATGTACTATGCTATTTAGCACATATGACTCATGTGTATCAAGGTCTTGACATTGTTGTCTTTGGGCCTTTGAAATGAAGCTGGAATGATGAGCACAAACAATTTGAAGGTTTGGCTTGTCAATATGTTAGCAAACAAAATTTCATCTCCATTTATGGATGTGCTCACCACAATATTTTGCAACCTGAGTTGATCCATGTTGCATTTGAAAAGACTGGAATTTGGCTGTTCAATCCTAATGCAATCAGTGAGAAGGCAATGGCTCCAAGCTTGGAAAAGTCTTGTCAAGGTCACTTACCCCTCCCACAAGTGAGTCCTATTTATGTTGTTTCAACATTAATGCATCAATACCATTCAGCTAAGGACAACAGCTCTGATACTTACCTGAATCAATCTGTGACACCTCTAGATTTTGGGCCAGTTGCTATGAGCGAGCTCGCTAATGCACTGGGATCTACATCAGCTGCATTTCTAGTCAATCAAGAGCTGCTTACCTCATGCCATTCCCTTCCACAATATAACCCAACATTCCTATCACCACCATGAAAGTGCAAGCACCACCTGTTGGATGAGGAACCAGGATCAGCAAAGAAGCATGTGTACTAAGTGGCACTTTACAATTCATATGATTGTGAAGCAAACTACAAAACCTCACTATTTGAAATATAGTCAACCATTGTCTTGAAGTCAATGTATTGTGATCACATATCACAGCAACTTGCTGCACAAGAGGAGAAGAGGAAAAAACAAAAGAAAGGTCAGCTTGTAGGAGACAGTTTGCCATGATTACTCACCAGCAATGAATTTAACTGCCATGTTTCTGAACATGAGGCAGTTGCTAAGAATGCTTGGATTGCAAGCAATAGTCATCAGCAACAATGCAAGGAACAAGCTAGCTTGATGGCTATATGGAAAGAAGTGGAGGGAGCACGAAAAAAATGAAACAAGAAGTGCAAAGATGCTTACCAAGAGGATGTACAATTGTGGAATGCAGAAAGGGAACTTGCAAAGCATGAAAAATGGTGGGTGCACTGGGAAAAACCAAAATGAGGAAAGTTAGAGGCTGCTGCTTTAAAACCAGGAAACAAAAACCTTGTAATGGGTGACAAAGTCACAAGTGAGGTAGATGGAGGCAGAGTGGACAAGGACGATGCATATGAAAATGGTGGTAAGGGTGAAGAGTTAGATTGTGAGAGTGAGGAGTGACATTAGAGATAATTGGCTAGATTGGTTGGCTAGTTAGATATACCATATCTGGACATGGCTTAAATGGTGACCTCCACTGATAAGGGCACAAATGTTTTGAGTTACATTACTGTTTTAAAATTTGTTTCAATTCCCTTTATTTTTTAGTGGAAGTATATTTAGTATGAATCTAGGTCCCTACAACATTTGATCTACTTTTTCTATGCTATAGTGGAATGGTGGATATTTAAATTAAGGTGGCTCAAGTGCTAGTATATGACTGTATATCTTATATTGTATTGGAATTAGGCAGCTTCCAACAATATATGTTATGAAATAGTCTACTGTATATGGTAAGCCTTAACTGTAGTATGCCTTATATCAAGCTTATAAAATCTTTATTATAATAGAACTTGTTATAAAAAACTCTAAGAAAGAGAAAATATATATTAAAATAAAGTACATATATATATTACAGTTATATATATAATATTCCATATGGATAACTGCATGTTGATGTCTAAATATAAACAGGATAGAAAAATTGATAAGAAAGATATACAGAAAACAATAGAAAAACAATAAACTTGATATTACTATTATTTTAAGCTGAGAACTTTGAATAAGATAGGAAATCAAAGATAAAATAAGAAAAATGGTTATAAAATTGGAAAAAAGCCAGATATTCAAAAGAGATAACAATACTATAGTGAAGCAATCTATGATAAGTGTTACGCTTCGACCGGGTAGGTAGGAGCGTAGCCCTTGTGAGGCAAGAACCAAGTACGAGATAACCCTAGGGTTGAGGGTTCGAGACAGTTCAGGATAGCGTCCACTCAATAGTAGGACGAGGACTAGTTGACTAGGAGGACCAAGCGAAAGAGAGCGCCTGGGAGCTAGCACAAAGACAAGATGTATTCGGGAGAATACAAGGGAGAACTAAGCTAGGGTACAGGACACCCGTTGAGGGGTTTATACATAGACGAGAAAGTGAGGGCAGGCTCGTATAGTACAAAAGAAGAAGTGAAAAGTAAGCGTATATGAGTAACTGCTGACTGAGGTATCAGTCAGCGCG
>JBBPKM010000934.1:0-11124 GCA_038089255.1 Austroboletus rostrupii | reverse complement strand
CAATCCAACCTCGGCTTACCCGACACCGCCCCCTCCCGGAATCCGCTCCTCGTCTTCCTCCCTCGCGTTCGCCCTTGGCTATCCGACTCAAGCCAAATCGCAGCAGCGTGTCTACAAACCAGAGGAATCGGGCCCGTTCTTCAAGGATTTCCTTAATCGTTCCGCTCAGCTATTGGACTCCAAGCCTGTCCAACCCGCAAGCACCCCCCAGCAAAAGGATTTCCTTACTCGCTCTGTTCAGCTATTGGATTTCAAGCCTGTCCAGCCTACGGGCACTCCTCAGCAAAGGGATTTCCTTACTCGTTCTGCTCAGCTATTGGATTCCAAACCCGTCCAGTCCGCGAGCACCGCTCGGCAATCACCCACAAAGGTCGATCAACAGCCTCCAGAGCCAGCTCCCTCGGCCGTTCCCCAGCCCCTTGCAACGCCAAGGAAACGGAAGGCTCCGGAGGAGCTCGTTACTCCTAGTCAAAAGCGCATACATACTGTCAGCACTGCAAATTCGCCTTCTACGTTGAGATCAACAAGCGAAACACCGTCGCATAGGTCCTCGAAATCCTCTCGCCAAGTGTTGGCATACGTCGATGTTCCTGCCCCCGCTTGGAAAACTCCTACAAAATCAGCAAAGAATTCCGGAGAGGTGCCCTCGGGCGACGATTCTGCTAACGAAGGCGCACATGACACCCACTCCAATATCAAGTCTTCCGCGCGGCGCGTCGGTGACAGGGATGAGCGAGGTAGTATATATTATACTCACAATCGTCAGGCGCTTATTCCTTATGCACTCAGTCCCCTTGGAGAAACTTAACACCTTGGTCGAAGAGATACTTGAGGCGGAAGATTCTCTTGCAGCCGACATTGAACTTGCTGATCTCCCGAAAGAATATTTCTCTTCTTTGACGGTTGACTGCAACCACCCTCATCTCCAGCCAAGTATTGTGAAAAAGCTGACAAAGCACATCAGTCAGCTGGCTCGTCCATCTAAGAGATCGAGGCGTCCAACACGTGAGGGCGTTGCTGGCGCCAGTTCTTCTCGAGACACGCTCGGAGACATTGGAACCCCTATTTTGTCTAGATTAATGAAGATCCTCGAGCGTTCAATCAAGGCAGGGGAAGATTTGGATCCTCTTCGTACTTCTGTCCACCCTCCCCCGGGCGCGCCCATGTCACCTGGCAAATCCAAAAATGGTCAAAGAGTATCCGTGGATGGTGCTGATACACAAGGTGACGACAGATCTGCAGCGCATAACTTGCAATCCCTGCAAATCACGGATGCGGACCTGCATGATTTAGCTGTTCAATTGGAAATTTCACGGGATAGCGTCATCGCTGCGGAATGTTGTATGGCACTTTTAAGCGGCGAGGGTTTGACAAAACAGGTTCGTGGGTTTGGCTCAATCCTTGTTCGAATCACTTAGTTGCACTGTAGCTTTACTCAGAAGAGTTGATCACGACTTGCCTTAGTGCTGTGAAAAATCTACTCACATCGGTCATTTATCCCTTTGTCGAGGGGACAGGTGTCAATGGATCAACATCTCCCCAGCTTAATTGCCTACTTCGTTACACGCATTCTAGTTGTGGAGAGTTGCGGAGGTTGTTGACCGAGCTTTTTCAAGCGCTCGCGGCTGCCCTTCCTCGCATTAACTCTCTATTTTCCGCAGGCGGAATTAACATGTCAGATGCCATCATCATCCAAGCTGTGTATATCGCTATAGGACCTTTTTTCGTCGTTGAGTCTGCCGAAAGTGATGCAAAGGGCAAGCGGGAAAACGTCGTTTTGAGTACATTGGGGAGTAGTGCCATGAGAGGTCTTCGCCTTGATGCGCTTTCGATTATTCGAAGTGTAGGTTTTTTTTTTTTCACGCGGACTTCAATTAGTTGATCATCCCTCAAGGTTTTCGCGAACCACGAAGATCAACGGTCGTGGATTATCGAAGAAATTTTGTCCTCACTTATTAAGTTGTCGAATAGCCACAAGAAAGCCGGGCAGTTCCGGTCTGTACTCCTTTGACGATTCCACTTCGTTTTTCATTGCATTTCTACAGATTACGTGATGGCCGCTCTATACGTACAGTCTCTGCCCTGCTACTTCAGCTCGTTCAAACATCAGCACGCGATGTTCGAACCGCTGCGCGAAAGATTTCTAAAGCTCGTCAGAATCGTGCACTACGAAATCAGGATGGTACAATGGAGAGAGCTAAAAATGTGATTTTTGACGAGCAAGATTTAGAGGTGTGTAGCGGAGTGTTTTATGAGTTGCCTTCGCTTATAATACCAGGAGATGCAACTGTACATTTCAGGTTTAGACTCGGCTACCAATGCAGCGAAAACAATCGTTCTCTTTTTGACCCAGAGGTGAGTACCTGTTCTCACAGTTGTTTGCGTGCCTCCATCGCAATCTCAGGTCTGGGAAGGGGAAGTTGACGAAGAATTCGAATGAGGCTGAGTATCGCATTATTCTTGATAACCTAATCTCCGACCTTCTGGTTGTATTGTACTGGCCCGAGTGGCCAGCAGCAAGTTTGATTTTGAGTGTCATCTGTAAATTCATGGTAGGGTCGTCTGAACTCAATAAGTTTCATCATTTAGCAGGCTTCCTTCCCCAGGTAGCCTCACTGGACGACGTTAAGACAAGTGTTCAGATAGATAGTAACGCAGCCAAGGCAATGGCCTTAGATCACCTTGGGGTTATCGCCGCCCGATTGCGATCGAGTGCCATAAGGGTTAAGCAACGGAGTGGCAGCCATCCACTTGTCCCGCTGGATGAGGTATTTATTTTATACTTCGAAATGATTCATATGCGTGACGTTTTCGTTTCTAGATCCTTTCGAGCGAAAATATGCAAGATTTTGAAACACTCCTGAACCGCCACGAAACCATTTCGTTACACCTGATGAAACGTTCTTTTGATGATCAAGCATACGAGGTGTGTCGTAGAGAAAATGGGTGCTATAACTCTTTTGACGAGGTCAGAGCGCCCGTGAACTTACCACTGCATTGTGGGGCCATGAACTAGCAAATGCTCTACGAGTACTACGTGGCGTTCTACAACCTCCGGGTGACAGTGGACCTATACAAAAATCACCGACGCTCGCTCTTTGCAAAAAGTTTCGCAATGCTTTGTCTGAAGTATGGACAAATCGCACTGGGGAAGTTTTTGATGTAGGGTCAGTGCATACCGACATGCCTTTTTCCAGTGGTTTATGTCTTTTTAGATCTGAGGAAGAAGCCGCTCGCATTGACCTACTCGCAGAAGAGATCGGCACGGTCCAAAACCTCAGGAGCTCCTTTGGACCCATACTAAATGTGGTGTTGATGGCTCTTGATGCGCCACCCGTGTTCATGCGAACTAAAGCACTTCGCGCTCTTGGCCAGATTGTGACAAGCGATTCTAGTATTCTGTCCACGGTAAGTATACAGACATAGGTTAGGGGCATGCATCTGATTCCGATAGGCAAATGTACGGCGAGCCATCGAAGGGCACCTGTTAGACTCGTCGCCGGCCGTTCGAGATGCTGCCGTTGAGTTGATCGGTCGATACATGATTGAATCACCTGAAGTCGCTGGGGATTACTATTCGCGAGTTTCTGATCGTATAGCGGTATTTGCCCATTCATCTTCGCTGATGGTTTTTTTATAAAAAAAAATGGTTATAGGATACTGGGCTCGGGGTACGGAAGCGTGTGATCAAGCTGCTCAAGCAATACTATGGTGTCACTGAGGATCTGGGACGTCGAATCGATATCTGCACAAAACTCGTACTACGAATGCTGGACGAGGACGATACCGTCAAGGACCTTGCTGTCAAGACAGTAGAAGAGTTGTGGTTTCAGAACCCCGTCTTGCAGGCGGCAGCACCCAAAGGAAAGCCGTTTTCATCAAGTAATACTCAGGACAAGTCGTTTTTGCTTTCAAAGGTCTCTGTCGTCATGGGTGTTTCTGCTTACTTCAAGGACAAACAATCTCCCTTGGAGGACCTCCTTCACAAGGTGGTATCGACTCAAAGCCCTACGGATACGCCTATTATGCACGCAAAGTACTCCGAGATATGTGAAACGTTGATTGATGGCCTTGTCGATGCTTCAGATCTACCTGGTTTTGTGAGTAATGGGTATATGCTGGCTCGGTCCTAGGCTTATTCATGTTTCAAGACGGTCCAATCTTGCATCAGAACACTTTATCTGTTTGCAACTGCATACCCGTCCGTGCTGTCAGGCAGTAATGCTTCCACACTACTCCCATACTTGAAGAATCCCTCTTCTGTTCGTACGAATCGGTTTTTCTGTGTATCGCGTGTGCTGATCTCGCTTCATAGCCTGAGGAGTTGGCCGTGACTGATTATATGCTGCGAGTGTTCCGAATATCAATTCCTCATATGCCAAAAACTGCGGTCAAGTTTGGACAGGAGCTGCAATTGGTTTTGCAGCCAATGATCATCAAGCCATCGAACATCGGTGGTGTAGTGGTAGGTCGAAGTGACAAATCCGATAAAACATGTCTAATTTGTTATTCAAGTGTTTACAAGAAAGCGTTGCGTGCATGTGTGGAGTCGTTCAGCATCTCACGCGTGATTTTCATCGACTCGTCGCTCTCTTGAAGTCGTGTAACGGTAAGCCTCTTACGCCTGAACCTTCGGTCGAGTCTCACGCGCTCGTAGCTCGTCTTCAGCAAGCCATTACTCGTGGCAATGAGACGATGAATTCTGTTGAGATACGGACACTGTCTATCCTGATATTTATCGTGTCTCTACTTGGAGAACACTGCGACTTTGATCATCTCCGCATCGAGCGACCTGGTAAGCAGGATATTGATGAAGGGTAATGACAATGAGCTAAATTCAGCAGAATTTGCGACCGATTTGAATAGCATTTCGGAGGTAACCAGATTCTTCAAGGGTCGCCGATCTTCTGACTACCACCTGTCATAGGGATCTATTGTGGAGCACATCTACAACAGCCTTCTTTCCCTCTACGCTAAATTTAGCGATTCCGGTCTCAAAGGGCGTATCTTGCAATGTCTAGGTACGTTTCCACATTCCGTGTGAGACTACCCTTATGGAATACTTGCAAGGCTTCTTGTTCCGCGCTCAGCCTTCGCTGATGACCTTAGAACGGTCGGCTGGAATCATGGATGCTATTTTCGCCTCGCCCGATGAAGAAAGCCGAGGACGGTTACTCAGGATCATGCAAGAATTTTTGGTATCTGAGGCTACGAAACATGCCGAACAACGCAAGAGTGAGTATCGCATGGTGGAGTTTGGATGATATTCATACGTCCTACTGCAGGCTCTGGGCAAGGTAAAGGTGACGGTGTCGTGGATATGGCTGAGCTTGTCGGTAACACAGAAGGGTTTGCGGACTCTGGGTAAGCAAGGACAGCTATGTCGGATGCGAACAGATGATGAAATGTGCGTTTTTTTAACAGGGTTAGCTCTGCGGTCGTTCAGCGTTATATTACACCCATCCTGGAGGCTGCGCTTTCACAGAATCCGCAGATTCAGGTCGTTGCTATCGATATCCTAACTTTTACTGTCAAGCAAGGGCTTGCACATCCACTTCAGTCGTTCCCGATCATTGTTGCACTCGAAACGAGTCCTAACGCATCGACAAGTGCTCGGGCAAGCGCTTTGCATGCTGTGCTGTACAACAAACATATGAGTCTTCTCAATGCTCGTTTCATCATCAGCGCAAGGCAGTCGTTTGATTACCAGAAAGTGATCTCTCCGAACTGTGTCCAAGGTAGGAAATTCTTTTTGGCTGTTTTTTTTATTAATGAAACTGACTTTTTGCCACTGCAGGGTACCGCATGCAATCTGAGCCAACTGCCTTGTTACAACGATGGTATTCGTTAGTTCGGGAAAAACGAGTGCCACGTCAAGATTTCGTGAAAGCGCTCGTGAAAGTTTTTGATATTCCGACGGCACTGAAATCGTCACAGGTGAAAATCTGTCCTCGTGTACCTTTGTCCCCTCATATTTAAAATTGTTCAGGATGACGTTGAATTCTCTCGTTATATGGCTGAAAACTTTGCTACTCTAGATTACAAGACGCAAGAGGAAGCACTCACTGTCATTAAACATCTCACGTCTATTCTATCGACTTCGGGAATGCAGCTCATAGAAGTTCTTTCTCCCTCGAATTTGCTTGTCCAACTCCATGAACCACAACACCAATCGGTTCAGGATAATACCCGTGCAGTGGTGAGATGAAAAACGACTGGCATTTTTGGTGATTGCTCATCCGAGTTGTAGAGCCCCAAACTGTACCCTCCAGTAGAGTCAAATCTCGACTTCGACATTCTGAAAACTTCAGTCATAGTTTGTATTGTTATGTTGTTGAAATCCCATTTGAAAGGGTTGTATGGTTTGTCCGAGGAGTGGGTTGGTTTTATTACCTACATGACGTCGACTCATACTGGCTTGTAGAAAGTGCACCAAGTTCGTTCCAGGAAAGAAGAGCGCAGTCGGAGACAAACCTGCGGTCAAGCGCCATCAATTTCCTATTTCTTGGGACCGTTTGCCGTTTGCCATGGCTCCCCTTTTATTACCAGAGCATTTGGCAACGCAAAAAGCAACGGTAAACGACACGTCTTTGTTCATGTTGGATCGATTGCCGACTTATTTCTCTTGTAGTTCCTCCATATTTGGAACGAAGACGGTGTGGCGGCTGAGCCTGCAGATGATTTCGAGTGACAGTGCTTTTTGTTCTCCTGGATCTTTCTTTTCTTCAAACGCATATATCATTATCCTCATGTGCATTAATGTATCGTAGTTGCTAAACAATGCCGGGCTCAAAGATAATAACGTTGCATGTTGATCTGCACTGACGGGCCTGCTCAGGCTCAATATTCATCTTCCTCTCCCCATTGTCTTTCTCTTTAGCAGGTGACGAACGTGGATCCATCACCGTCCTGGCTGCGTGCCAGGCCTTAGGATGTTGTCTCAAAGAGTACCATTATCGCCCGGAACGATGGCACCCGAGGACGATGGAAGGACGTTCTACCTGACAGTGACTCGGCGAACCTGTATTTCAGCTGTGATATTAATTTGCGTGTCTCGCCTCATGGACATGAAGCTGGTCGCCGACATGAAATGTACTGTTATGTCAAACTTTGGACTCGGCATTGATCAGTAATCATGCATAAGGAGGCTGTACTTGTACCAATACGAGGAACAAAATGCCACCCAGACTGAGCAAACGCCAGCAGCGAGAGCAAGAAGAACTCCTCGCTCTCGCCAGCAGCGAACTTTCTCAGGCGCCAACAAACGCCGATCTACACGAGTCCGGCGAGGAAGCGTCAGTGCCACTTGCAAAGACCGGTTTCGCGGCGGTGAGTCTTGTTCCAAGGGATCCTGCGAGAGAGATCGTGACGATGAACCCAGCTTTTCACGCCAGAGGACGATGAAAGCGAGGACGAGGATGCTACGAAGCTCACAAAGTCTCGCAAAGTAGTAAAAACTTGTATCGCATTGGGTCTATGACATCTAACAAACACGACAGACGAAAAAGAGAAAGAAAAAGATCGCCACCGCGAACGCAACCCCACCACCTCAATCAGCCTCCCGTTCCAAGAAGGCTAAAAGCAAAGACAAGAAGAAAGACGAGGAGAACGATCTCGACAGGGCACTTGCCGAGCTTTCAGTCAAGTAGTTCATCTGGACATCTCGCGCTCGGTTGTCGTTATCTCATCCAACTTCCAGGTACCCCGATCTGCAACAGATCCCATCAAGCACATCTACAGACGCGCGAGCAACGAAGCTTTCTGTCCTTTTCTCGGTTTCTCTTTCTCACCTCGATGCTGAATCCGAGCTCAAGAAGTTCTTCGGGTCTAAAGCCGTCACCGCTGCCCAGGCTGCTACCTCCTCGTCTTCTCCCAGCAAAAGGCGTCGCGGTGCACAACCACAGGCCCAACGCTCCCAGTTAACACGCCCCCAGCCATCTTGGGCTCTAATCAAGCAACGAGAAGGCCTGTCGGCCAGACCCCTCACGGAGGAGGAGACAGCTAGGAAAGTGCACAAAGGTCCTGCAGGCCCTGCAAAGTGGTGGACAGTGGAGTACAGTAAGCGTTACAAGGGTGTCACGAAAACGTTCATGCAGGCTGTCATGACTGGCGGTGCGCGCATATATCCGTTTGAATGGACGGGTTTCCACTAAGATGGCCAATATAGATCCTGAAATGCTATGGCGTGTTTTGCAGCGAATGCCTTGGCATGCAGACACACTTCTCCAGCTCGCAGAAGTCTACCGCCATCGCGAAGGTCTGTTGAACAGACCATTTATTTTCACAGGCACTGATCCATTTTATCAGAGTACAGCCAATCGGTAGACTATGTCTCACGAACTTTTTACGCCTATGAACGTGCATTCCTTGGCACGTTTAGTTTTACAAGTGGAATCAATCGGCTTGACTTTGATCGAGTGGAGAACAGACCATTTTTCCTTGCCATCCATCGACAAGTTATGTGAGCCGATTTTTAGATCCATGTCACGCTGAACGAGCGTTCATGATATATTTAGAGACTTACAACGCCGTGGTTGTCCTCGGACAGCGTTCGAACATGCCCGGCTGCTTATCTCCCTCGAACCTCTGTCAGATCCTCACGGTGCCTACTTACACCTTGACTATCTCTGTATCAAGGCAGGCATGGGGGATTGGTTATTGGACGTGTCGACAGTTTACCGAAGCTCAGATCAAGGAGATCATGTCAATTACATAGATCCAAGTGTCTTACCTGGCTGGTCATACGCAAGGGCCCTGATCCTGAGAGCCAAAGAGAAGGAAAAGAAGGATCGAGGAGAGGTGCTATTATTTGTTACTCCTTGTCCAATAATTTTGATCGTCATCCCGTAGGACTTCACAGAAGAAAGCACTGAAGTGCTTCGACAGGCGATCCTCGAGTTTCCGCCCATAGTGCCTCTTCTCGCTGACAAGTGTGATATTTCACTTTCCGCGGAGATACGAAGCCATAAGTCGTTTCGCATTCACACGGATAGAGCGTGAGCAAGGGCATTTTCAATTTATCACTGACTGACGATATTTCAGTGGCTTGTCCCCGGAGGAAGGTATTCTTCACCTCCTTTCTCATCTCTACGCGCAACGCTCCTCCCCGCTATGGAAGGCTTCTGGTCACGCTTCATGGCTTTCAAGTACAACAAGTTCTGTTTTATCAATGCTTTCCGCACGACGCATACACCCTATCCGCGACCGGTTCCTCCGCACCTTCTCCACGCTCGGCCTGCGACACTCGATCTATCGTCACGTCCTCGTGCTCGAACAAACACACGCTCAGTCCCAGAATCGCGCTCTGACTGCATTCATACCACCTGACATCATGCACGGCAGACACGTCGCATGCGATCCCCTCCCTCCTCCCTCTGCCGTCTCGACATATGACGCCACTTTCTTTGCCGGTTCCGAAGACCCTTTTGCAATCGGAGCCGCCGCCCGTCCACGGAGACGCACACAAGCCGAAGAGAGGCTGCTTGCGCGCCTGATTCCGGACGGGGCGACACGGGCGCAGATCCTCGCTTTCTTTGAGCAAAACCCCTGGATCGCTGCACAGGTGCCCGGTGGGGTCGTCGAGTTCGTGCAAATGCTTGCTGAGATGCCGGAGGACCAGATGCACGAGCTTATGATGGGAGCTGAAATCATGCGTGAGGCGGATGCCGCGCAGCGCGGTTTGGCGGATCACGGTGCGATGCCTGGGGGGTTTCTGGAAGAGAATGTGGAGGGTGTGCCGCGTGGCGTGCTTGATGATAGAGTAGTTCCAGATGAAGATGGAGAGGAAGAGGAAGAGGAAGAAGAGGAAGAAGAGGAAGAGGAAGACGTTGAGGTAAGCGCGGCGGTGCTCTTGTGCTCTTCCCTCCCTCTTTTCTGAACATGGATTCCCTTTCGTTTTCTAGCCGATGCCCATACGTGTGGTGCGGAACCTCCTCAACCGTCTCTGGGGTGGCGGTCCGGCCCGGGAAGACTCCTCCGATGAAGACGGTGCAGAGAGCGATTGAGAACATGAAGACGGACTTTTCGACCGGTCACGGTGTGAATACGCCCGCTTTGAAACATTGTCGATAGTGCTGGCATGTGACTACATATTGTGAAGCATGTTCTTGCCGTGTACGAATTATCGGGGCCACAGAAGAACGTTTGAACTTCCTGGGCACATGAGACTGGTGCCGACCAGCCATGGAAGATCTGAACTTGACTCTGTTTCGACCCATGAAGCATCGGGAGGTATATGGGTACAGTATGGTGGAGCGCACAAAACCTGGTTTGATGTCTGATAGATCCAGAATTCAAAGGATACTCAAGCCTAGATTTCCAAGTCTTTAATATACTCACTGTACTGCCGTCGACCAGCCCGAGTGCGATATTGGGCCGTAAGCCCGTACCTGGGTCATAGCGATGTTGAGTTTCCGCGAACGAAGGGCGTCGGCTGGTGATTCGATCATCTTCGGGTAGTTCAAGCGGTTCGACGTCACTGCGAAAGACCGATATGAGACTTTGATCGTATTCTTCTGAAGCCACATAGATCCTAGTCCTTCAATGCCTTGCGATTTAAACTTTACAGCAGGACGCACATCAAAACCTGGCATGCAAGTATATACCGAGTAGGTGATCCAGCGTCTTCCTGACTCTCTGCGGCAGTCCAAGTTCACTGGGTACGTTGTGTAGAACAGAGCGAGTACTGGCTCCAGGTTGTAACATGATCAATCCTGGACCTGATTTCATTTTTACTTTATTGGACTTTTTCAAACGGTGTCGTCTGAGGTGGGTATGCATGTATGCATGCATGTGTGATGTGCGTTGGGGTAGCAGGACTGACAGTTCTGTTCACAGCCGAGGTTGCATAAATATTTTACCTAAAGACATTACCGGACACGTCGTGCACCCAGTTCCTAAGATGATCCCTCCGTCGCCTATGGTCAATCCGAAGCGGAAGACTTGGCGGTTGTAGGAGTGGTCGGAACAAGTGGTAAGAGGTTCAATCTCAGTCAAATACAGAGTGGTGACCTACAGCAATCTTCTTTTGGTGGGAACTCACGTGAGCAAGCAGACATGTAGTTTAGTTGGGTATCGTGATTTTTCCATCAACAAAGGTGACCGGTCCCTTTGGAACTTGACCTA
>JBBPKM010000933.1:0-11127 GCA_038089255.1 Austroboletus rostrupii | reverse complement strand
CTTGAGTCAGGGAACAAGATTCCAGATCTTGGTGTGACTTTAAAGAATAGATAAAGCATGAGGCAGGCACAGCCATGCCATGAGAACTTGGTCAGGCAAGCCTAGACCCTTTGAGGAACAGCCATCCTGTGACTGGTGTGACTTGCATAAATAGGATTCAGGGTTTGTCTCTGATCATGTGACCAACCAGTGATTCTTAATAAGGTAGATAGGGGAGATAAGATAAGATGCTTTGATAAGATCCCCTGATAAGATAAGATCAATAGATAAGAGATTAGATAAGATCTTGCAACCTGGCAAGACAAGTCTAAAAATAAAAAACAAGGCCATCAAGGCCACTTCTCTTTTGATTTTCATAAATATAGCCATAAAGGCTCATTTTCTTGTACTGTAACAATGCAGGTCCCCTTATGGTATTTATTAAAGGACCATAGGCCTTCTCTTCCATAATAAGGCTGTATATGAAGAACATGCAGCAGCAGCATGGATTAAGGGTCCTATCTTTATTTATCTCAAGATCTGCCACACTGGCATGTAATAACCTCATGACCATAGCTTTGAAGGCTATGCTAACTTATTAGATGTGCATGCTAGCCTCATGCCATTTGTGCTTCTTATTTGTCATGACAATATGCTCTAGCAGCATGATATTCTTCTTATGACCTTTAATGATTTATATCTATTCCTTAAATTTTTAGAATATTTCTATTGAATGATAGTGGACTTTTATTTAAGTAGTATATATTATATCTTAGATCCCATATACATATGTGTACATAGTTCCTTCATATATAAACCCCCAGGGAAATAGGACTAGATACCTAGTTTTAAAGTCCTTGGATCTTCTCTCCAAAAAGTTAAGGGATTTCCATCCTCTAAAAAGCAAGTTCTCTCTAAGTCCTTGAGCTGGCCAGGTAATCAACCCTAGATAGCAAGGCCTGGTGTTAAGACTCCACCAGCAAGTCTCTAAAGATAAACTCTTGGTGCCAAAGCCCAAGGTAATACTCTTGAAGACATCAAAGACCTATTTTGTCCCTACATTCAGACCTTTGTAGTTGGAGTATTTCACATATCATCTGATCTCCATTTCTGTAACACCAGCACCATCATTATCAACTCTGGAGTGACATCACATATGTTTCCAGAATGGCCTTGGTTCCATAATTTCTGTCCCTTACAATCACTTCATATAATCCTGCTTGGAGATAATTCCTCTGTACATACAACTGGAATCAGCACCATCCTGCTGCACTCTAAAGTGAAGGGAAAACATTTTGAAATCTCACTCACAAATGCACTTCTGGTTCTGAAATTCCATTTGTTACTCATATCCATTTATTGCCTAGCATATATGGGACTCTCAATAACCTTCAAAAAAAATTCTGATATCTGCACTGTACAAAAGGGTAAAACTCTGATCATTATTGGGACATATACAAAAGGCTTGTACAATGCAGTGGTAACCTTAGAAACAAAGATAGAATACAAACTTATCTTCATTGACATAAATGTTCTCCATTGATGCATGGAACACATATCAACCAGCAGGATTGAACAGATGGTCTGCCACAGATACCCAGGTAATATCTCCTTTGTCACCAGAACTCTGTTGTTCTGCAAGGCTTGTGCTTTCAACAAGATGAAAAGGCTCCCTTTTGAATTGGCCACTGCACTATAAGCAACCTGTGCTCTACAAATTGTACACACAGATGTTGGAGGTCCTATTGCATCACAATCCCATGAAGGTTTCTGGTATTGGCTTCTTATTGTTGATAATTTCACTCATTTCCCCTAATTATACTTTTTAAAACAGAAAAGTGAAGTCATGAGTAAATACAAAGAATAGAAATTTGACATCCAGAACATGCCCTGCCAAAATATTGATTCAGAGCACATAAATATGCTCTATGTGGACTTCTTGCAAAGTCATAGAGGAGGTGAATACACAAAAAGGAATTTCTAGAGGAACTTTACTTGGAAGACACAACACCAGAGAGATTTGCACCATACATGCCAGAGCAAAATAGACTCATGGAATGGATGAACCAAACCTTGGCCATACTAGTGGACACTATGCTATAGGATTCAAACCTGCCTAAATTGTTTTGGGCCAATGCCATGGTGACTGCAACTTACATTACTATATATAGTCTGAGCTTTGCATTTAATAGAGACATGCCCTACCACAAGCTCTTCAGTTGAAATGTGGACCACAAAATATTTTGGCCATTTGAATGCCTGGCATACATCTTGATACCAAAAGAACAACATGAAGGAAAATTCAAATTCCACAATTGAAAGTGTGTTCTATTTGGATACACCTATAGACAACAGGCATACAAACTCCTTGTCATCCAATCCTGAATAGTTATCTTATTGAGAAATATGAAATTTCATAAGGACAGATAAGTCTTTGACATCGAATCCACTGCATGGAAAACTTTTGATACTTCAAGAGCAGAATTATATCCACCCCCCAAAACAGTGGATGCAATTGGAGCAAACACTTGGAATGAAGATGATAATGCATCAAATATCCTGGAAGCAGTGGGAGCAGTAGAGGACATGAAACAGCTAGAAGAAGAGCTTGATACACTCTTCACACAGATGAAGAATCTATGACTGACTACCAAGGCTCCCACTATATCTGAAACACCCTTGCAGAACTCAAGTGACTTTAAACCTATTATATTCCATCCTGGATAGGATGGAGTGCAGCCTTTCAGAGACTTGACCCTTAGGGCAATTCAAGTAGAGACTGGATATCCAATCAGCATACATGCATGAATGGGATCTGAGGATAGAAGGAATGGAGTTTAATGAAGAACTTATTAAGTATGCATACCATATGGCTATGCTAGGAGGACCAGGTTATAAGAGGTGCTGAAGACATTCTCAGGGAGCAAGATATCAGAGGCTGAAGGTCAGGCCTTGGTTAATGGATCAAAGGGAATCGGATGAGGATCCATTAGAGCAGGAGTAGGGAGAATCGAGCTAAGGTACATGATTAAATGTCTAGGGTTTATATACTACAAGAAGATCCAAGAAAGAAAGTGTCCAGATAAGAAATGAGTCAGAGATATCAGGAATAGTACAAGGATGAGTCAAATGGAAGATCAGGGTAAAGGGGATCAGATCAAAGAAGCAGATCAAGAAAGGAAACTGATATATAGCCATATAGGCAGGAGGAGATGAAAGCGATAATCAAAATAAAGGCTGAGAAAGGATACTCAGCTATGAATACACCATATAGGCATACAGGAGAGACTGAGGGATGATGGAGAAGTATCTGTAGTACAAGGATCAAGATAAAGACAGAGAGATCAAGGAAACCAGGAGAAGAAGATAAGAAGCATCAAGGAGATGTGACAAATCTAGAGATAACTTGCTATTGGAGCAGCGGAGCTAGGAGACTAGAAAGGCATCATTAAGATGCGCTTAGATCCGAAGAAACATCTGATAAGAATCAGATGTGACTGAGATAAGATCTGTTGAAGATCTAGAAGGCCAGGAGGCAGAACAGAAATTTCTGTGTGAGAAAGAGCACAGGAAGCACATGGAGCATCATCAGGAGATGTCCAGGGTTGAGGGCAAGCATTGGCTGATAAGCCAGATGTGCAGCAAGATGTTCCTGATCATGTGGAAGAGAATCAGGAGGTTAGGAGGAGAACTAATGATCAATTAGTGAATACTTGGTGGCATTCTGTGACTGTTGATGAGGCAGTGACAGGAGTGAGTCTGGGATGGTCGGAAAGAGCTGAGGAACAAGTAGGGACCACACTAAGAGTGCCAGGAGTGATTCAGAGGATTGGAAGGAAATCTAGGAGCAGGAGGAGATCTGAATGCAGAAGAAGTGGAGACACATCAGGAAGGGTCCTGATGGGTCGGAGCAGGTTCGGATAACTCCTAGACACAGTCTAGAAGTGATCAGATGAGATAGAACACATGGCAAAAGCTATATGTGACTTAGGTGCAGAAGAAGACATCTGAAAGATGCCAGATATAAATCAGGGAGCCTTGAGGCAGCAAGGGGAACTGGAGAGAACTGAGGAGCATTCAGGGGAATGCCTGGAGTGATGAAAGATGATTGTACTTGATGCTTTTGATGAGATCAAGTGGTTCTGGTTGGATCTAGGATTAGGAGATAATCTGGAAGTTCTGATAAAGTCAAAGAAAGCATGATCTCAATGAAGAGGACACATCAGGGAATGCCTAAGAACACACAGAGGTATTAAGGACTTGTCTGGATGCTGGCAGGAGAGCCAGAGAGTCTGGTGAATATCTGATGGAGATCAGATGTGATCTAGGAGGCTTGATCCCTTGTTAAGGGACAAGCAGTCTGGTAAGTGGCCAGATGGCCCAGTTGATTGTGGATGGATCAGGTAGGCATCCAATAGGCACAGTAGATTGATTGGGGACTTTCAGGAGTAGCTAGAAGTCAGATACAGGTTCAGGAGGAGACATAGATCTATGAAACACTTCAAGTGCTAAGGCCTGAATATGTAGGCCAGAACACCTCTTGATGTCTTAAAAGTGGCTGGGGCATCTTGGGTTTGGATATAGGCTTTAAAGGACAAGTCTTGGGATCCCTGCCTTGCTAGCTGAGACTGGCTATCCCATACTAGGTCAAGAACTTGGCAACTTCTAGCCTATTCACTAGGAAAGGCTTGAGGAACTTCCTTGACTTGATTGGAGGAAAGATCTAAAAACTTCAAGACTAGAGATCCAGTCCTGTTGCCCTGGGGATTTATTTATGAAAAGACTATGTACACATATATATATGGGATCTAAGATATAATATACACTACTTAAATAAAAGTCTGTTATTATCCAATAGAAATTCTCTAAGAATTTAAAGAATAGATATAAGTTGTTCAATGTCATAAGAAGCATACCATGCTGTCAAAGCATGTTGTTATGACAAATAAGAATCATAGATAAGATGTAGCCTTCAAGGCTGTGGTCATGAGATTACCACATGCTAGTGTGGCAGATCTTGAGATAAATAGAAATAGGATTCTTGATCTATGCTGCTGCTGCATGTCTTTATGTACAGCCTTGAAATGGAAGGGAAGGCCTGTGGTTCTTCATATAAATACCATGAGGGACCTGTATGGTGTGGCAGCATGCTGCAACCATGAGGCATAGATAAGAGTGACTCCATGTAAGTTATAGATAAGAGATGAGTCCTTGTGACTCATAGATAGGAACCCTAAGTCAGGGAGCAAGATTCCAGATCTTGATGTGACACCAGAGAATAGATAGGACATGAGGCAGGCACAGCCATGCCATAAGAACTTGGTTGGGCAAGCCTAGATCCTTTGAGAAACAGCCATCCTGTAACTGGTGTGACTTGCATAAATAGGGTTCAGGGCATTTCCTGATCATGTGGTCATGCCAGTAATCCTTGATAAGATATCCAGAGGAGATAAAATAAGATCTTCGGATCTGTGATAAGATAAGATCCCCTGATAAGATAAGATCAATAGATAAGAAATTAGATAAGTGCTGGGATAAGTGCTGACTTGATAAGATTAGATAAGATAAGGTCTTGCAACCCAGCAAGATAAGTTGTAAAAATAAAAAATAAGGCCATTAAGGCCACTTCTCTTTTGATCTTCATAAATATCACCTTTTAGACTCTTTTTCTTATATTGTAACAATCTAATTGTGAGCCATATCTAGGAGAAGCAGTCAAGGAGGAGCATCAGAGAAGGTTGATGTGACTGGATACAAGGGAGATCTTTAAAAACATGTTCTAGGAGAGATCTGAAAACCTGGGAGCACTTCTAGGAAACCAGATGGATGACTAAATGAGGAGAACATGTAGACTCAGTAAAAAGAACATGATCCAGGGAGATCAGGGATGGCCAGATGGATGATTCAGAAGCTTAGGGGACTAGGAGAGCATTCAAAGGATGCTGAATGTGAAGCATGAGAGGTTGTGATCCTGATCCAGGAATAGGAGGAGGTTGGAGGCTCACAAGGAGCAACTGGTGAGGAACATCTAGGGACAACCTAGGAATGGCTCAGAAGAGCCCAGGAGAGACCTGGAAGATGCTGGAAGCATACAGGGGTGGAGGAATCTTTAGTAGGATGAGTAGGAGATGGCTAATCTAGAAAAAGTGTAGTGGGGCTACCAAGGTAGGGACAAGTTGTAACACTTGTTATGTTTGATTCAGAAAATCAGCTTTGATGTAATGAGGGTGATTTCAAAGAAAATTGTGACAGTTTTGTATATATTGTTTGTTACAAGGCTTAGTAGCTCTTTTTTCACTGCTGTTTTCCAAAGGCCCACATCAGGTCACTTGTAGGTGTTACACTTGTTCTGGGTAGGACACAAGTGTAGCCTCGAATGAACCAAGTTCCAAGCATAGACGTAAATGTCCCCTGTGGAAGGAGGCCTATCAGGTAGCACAAGGAAGCATCCACTCAAAAGTAGGATGAAGACTTGGTGCTCGATATACTCAACAGAAGAGAACGCTGAGGAGCAAAGCAGGCACTTGGTATTAACCAAGGAGAACTAAACTAAAGTACACCAAGCTGTACGCGTAACTGATATAGACACGACCTCAGTGCACAGACCATCAGACGAAGAGGAAATAATGAGCATAACCGGGCTATATGCTGACAGACACATAGCCACATAGTAATCAGAATAACATAAATGGGGGAAGTCTGTGATAGCAGACACGATGCTGAAGTTGTCCGTATAAGGGCATCGTAGGAAGAAAAGAGAAGGTAGTCTGTTAAACAAAACAAGAAGACAAATCATAACATTACCCCCCTTGTACCATTGAAGCACCGCGAAGATTTCTAATTGTCAATATACACGTTGGGAGACCCCATTATGTTTGCATATGCCACATCATCCAACTGGTTGTCTGAAGGAGCCGGGGAGGGTGTATGAGAAGTGGGTGCAGGGCATCAATGGGAGTGGGATATGGGATAGGGACAGCTTCGATTGAAACTCCGTGTAGTAGTGGAACGAAACCCAGCGGGTGAGATAGGCAACCCGAGACGAGCGGCGGTCCTGGTGGTAGTGGAAGGTCGAAAGGACTGTTGGGATGAGGAAGATGATGAGGATGATGTGGGGGGTGTGCCCTGGTGTAAGGGGCATCGGTTGGTGCGGTGGCCGGATGCCCACCAAAGACAATGATAGCATTGGTAAAACTGGCAATCAATTTGTATATGTCCCAACTGATGACACTGGTAACAGGCTTGATTATATCAGGGATGATTTGCCAGTAGGGGGTCGAAGCCATCGTTGCCTGACCACCAGGCGTTGACTTGTGTGAATACTCTTTCTTTTTTGGGGTCTAGGGGTGCAGATGACGCTGATGGGGTTGACAGGTCAGAGGACAGGTGGGATGACAGTGAAGGTTTTGTTGCCAGTCACTGAGTGTATTTGTCAATGTCTAAAAAGAATTTTGTCATATCAAGCTCATGCATGGCTGTGATCAGATTTTCTTGCATGGAAGTATGAATTTGCAGTAATCGTTGTCCCTCGCCTTCAGTTCAGGAATTCTGGGCAAGGATGTTGCCCATAGTGGCAATGGAAGTGCTTTGTAGGTAAAGCATGAATAAAGTGTGAAGGGTGGACCCCAGTTCTATGTGCGCGTCAATACACGTAGCATAACGCGAATCTGCCAGAATCTGATCATTGTTACACTTGTTCCGGGTAGGACGCAAGTGTAGCCTCGGATGAACCAAGTTCTGCGTGGATATGTTGATAGCCCCTGTGGAAGGTGGCTTGACGGTTAGCCCCTGTGGAGAGGGCTTCAAGGAGTAGCAAGAGTAAGCGTCCACTCAATAGTAGGACGAAGACTAGATGCCCGAGGTTCACAACGGAAAAGAACGTTGCGGAGCAAAGCAGACACTTGGTATTACCAAGGAGAACTAAACTACTGTACACGATGTAACTACGCGCAAGTTATAGGTATCGTCGCGCTACACAGACCATGGTGAAGAAAGGAAATAAAGGTGTCGACCAGGCTAGAAATGAGTAATGCGCAGTCGTCATGTAATACAAATGACACAGGAAGGAAGTCTGCGACAGCAGACGTGATGCTGAAGTAGTCCATATAGGGGCAGTCGCGAAAGAAAAAGAGTAGTCTGTTATAAATTGTAACATGTTATAAATCATAACATTACCCTCCGATTACCGTTCAAGCACCTGCTTCGAACATCCTAATGAAGTCCTCGGTCGGACCCAATGGGGGATCCCGTAATGTTGGCGTAGCCGATGTCATCCAAGACGTCGTCGACGGGGGAGGAGGACCGAGGTACGGGCTGGCGGACGGGAGACGTAATGCGCCGGGTATACGGAGTGGCATCGGGGCGTGGACGAGGAGTTCCCCATGTATGAACAGAGGAGGTACGAAACCGACCGGATGCGCGAGGCAAGCCGTATGTAGTGGTGGCCCGGTGGGAAGCCGACTGAAAGGATTGTTGTGACTGCTGAGATGAGGACGAGAATGAAGAAGATTGTCGAGGGGGAGTTGGGCGTCGAAGGGGGCAACAGTTTGCACGATGTCCCAGAGCCCATAAGAGGCAGGCGGGGCATTGGTAAACGTCGCAGTCCACCTGTATGTGATTGAGCCGATGACAAGAGAAACACGCCTGGTTATATCTCGGATGATCTCCGGGGAGCGGGTTTCGCCTGTTATTTCCTGTCCACCAGGCGTCTACTTGCTGCATATATATTTCTTCGGCTTCGGTTAGTGCTCAGGAGGATGCCAACGGCGTTGAGGGGGGACTAGATAGACGGCTTGCTAAGGGCAGTAGGGTACCCACTTCCTGGGCATATCGATCGATGTCGAGATAGAATTTGGTTAGGTCTAACTCGTGCATTGCTGTCACGAGACTTCTCTTTTGTTCCATGGCTAGCTGTAGGAGTCGCCGTGCCTCTGTCTGGGTCTCGGGGTTTAAAAGAAGGTGACTGCCAACCGCAGTGATGGACGATGTCTGGAGATAGGCCGTGTAAAGGGCATGTGCCACGGAATTCGGTTCTAGGTGGGCGTCGATGGCACGGGCGTACCGAGAGTCATCTAGAATTTGTTCATAGGCGATGACGCGGATCATCCCTTCTATGGGATTTTTCCATTGTTGGGCTTCACGGGGTATTATGACCAAACGGATGGCAGTAGGAGGGAGCGGCAAGGGAGCTCGGGTCTGCCAGGCATGGGAGCCCCATGCTTCGGTGATGATAGGAGGCCGTGGTAGAGGGGCAGGGGATGCGGTGGATAGTTCGCGAGCGAGTCGCTCGATGGCTTCAGGGGTAACAATGGGAGTGGGAGCTCGTGATGATGTGGGGGATGATGCAGAGGATCGAGTGAGGCTGGAGAGGGTGGAGACAGATACGGTGGGACTAGCAGTCATCGTACTTGGGTGATTTTCTACTTTTTAGCGTTGGTTTCCTAGCCATTTCTTATAGTCGTGCAATAAGGTCCGTGCATTCCCTAAGTCCGACTCAGTAACCCAGGAGTCTTCTTCTGGCAGGTAACCCTTCCATCGGACTAGATAGGATCGTGCCGTTGGGTGTCCACGATGGCGCAATATTCTTTCTATTTCGTATTCTTCCTCGCCTATGATAAGGTCAGGAGGTGGGGACGGGAAGTTCCGTCCATAGGTGGCATTCTCTGTATACCTTGAAAGGAGAGAGGCGTGGAATACGTCGTGAATTTTCCAAACTTGTGGGAGACGGAGGCGATAGGTGATAGGGGATAGCACTTGCGTGATGGTGAAGGGTCCTTCCCTCTTGGCTGCAAACTTCAGGTTCACGATGTTGCGCTGTAAGTTTCTTGCTTCCAACCAGACCTTTTCTCCTACTTTAAATGGGGTGAACTTCTGCCTTGTTCGTTGGGTCATTATCTGTCTTGCCAACTCATGGGCGGTGATTGCTTCATTCCTATCTCGCTGTAATCGCTCTAGCCTTTCTTGTACCGCCGGTAGATCCGTTGGCGATATGACTGAGGGAAGTGCCATCGGTTCGTAGCCCATACATAAATAGAATGGTGATTTGCCTGTTACGGAATGCGGGCAATGATTGTGGACGAACTCAGCCGTCGTGAGGAGTTCCGACCATTCCGTTGGGTGATCTCCACAGATGATGCGAAGATACATCTCTATTTCTTGATTGACTCGTTCCGTTTCCCCATCGGATTGCAGGTGGTACGCCGTAGATAGTGCTAATTTGTAATTTAGAAGTCGTCCCAATTCTTTTGCAAATGCCGAAGCGAACTGTGGACCTCTATCTGAAATAATTTTGTCGTACAATCCGAATCTTCGATACACGGAGTGGAAAAAGAGCTGGGCGATGCCTTCCGCCGATACTGATTTTGTTGTGGGGCAAAGAATTGCCCCCTTCGTAAGGCCATGGTTGACCACGACCAAAAGAGCGTCAAAGCCAGAGGAGAGTGGTAGGCCCGTGATAAGATCACAAGAGACCTGTTGAAACGGGCGGGTACACGAGGATGAGATTGGAGTGAGTGGGGGAACCGTAGGGTGGGTATTCGCCTTGCACTGTTGACATAGATGGCAGCCGGCAACGTACGAGCGAACGAAAGCCACGAGGCCCAGCCACCAAAAATCCTGGGAGACGAGCTGGCGTGTTTTAAGATACCCGGGGTGGCCGGCAGTGGCATGGTTGTGATACTTCTGGAGGATGGAACGGCGAAGAGTGATGTCGGGGGGAATGTAGACATGTCCTTGGTAAAGGAGGACGCCGTCACGATGCTGCCAATCGGAAAGGCAGGAACGAAGGTTAGCGGGGGTATCGGCGTGGATGGACTGGAGGGTGGACAAGATGAGGGGGTCAGACGCGGAGGACTGTGAAATACGGTTATGCAGGGCGATGTCAATGAGGTTAATGAACAGCGAAGGTGGTAGGAGGGTGACCGTGGTGTTATCTAAGGTGTCGTCGGGACAATGATCGGGGCGACGGGAGAGAGCATCAGGGCTGGCAAGTTGAGTACCCGGCACATGTTGGATCTGGATATCATAATCGGCGAGGGTGAGCAGCCAGCGGGCCTGGCGGCGATTCAGAGTTTGCGGGATTTTGAAATAGGTTAGGTTTTTGTGATCAGTAAAAACGTGGACGGGGGCGACGGAGCCGAGGAGGTAATG
>JBBPKM010000932.1:0-11130 GCA_038089255.1 Austroboletus rostrupii | reverse complement strand
CCTCAACCCTGGACATTTCCTGATGATGCTCCATGTGCTTCCTGTGCTCTTTCTCACACAGGAACTTCTGTTCTGCCTCCTGGCCTCCTAGATCTCCAACAAATTATATCTCAGTCACATCTGATCCTTATCAGATGTTCCCTCAAATCTAAATCTTGATAATGCCTTATTGGTCTCTTATCTGCGCTTGCTGTAACAGCAGGTCCTCTTAGATTCATTGCATCTCCTAGATGCTTCTTATCTCCTGGTCTCCTATTTTCTTGATCTCTCTGTTTTTCTTTGATCCCTTGTACATGTATGCTGATGGGATATCCAGTCTCTACTTGAATTGCCCTGAGGGTCAAGTCTTTGAAGGGCTGCACTTTACCCTACCCAGGATGAAGTGTAACAGGTAATGATATGTGGGCCAGGGTTAAGCCTAAAGCCTAGGGTCAGGTTCAAATCTAAAGGGCTTGGGCCTGTTATGCTTCGACCAGGTAGGTAGGAGTGTAGTCCTTGTGGAGCAAGAACCAAGTACTAGGTAACCCTAAAGTTAAGAGTTCAAGGTTTATTCAAGTAGCATCCATTTAACAGTAGAATGAAGACTAGATACTAGGAGGCTTGGTGAAAGAGAGCACCAAGGAGCTAGTGGCAAGAAAATGTATTCAAGGGAATACAAGGGAGAACTAAACTAAAGTACAGGGGACCCATTGAGGGGCTTATATACATAAGGAACAACTCAAGGGCAGGCTCGTATAGTATAAAAGGAAAAGTAAGAGTAAGGCCATATAAGTAAGTGCTGACTGATATATCAGTCAGTGAGGAGCAAAAGGTCATAAAGAATGAGTAAGCATGAAGAAACCGACGTACCAGTACAATAGTCACAAGAGAGCCTGAGTGACTATTGAGAGAAAAGATATAAGTTTGTATATAAACTTAGCAAAGAAAAGAAATAGAAACTAAAGAGGAATTGTAACATTACCCCCTTAGTACATTCGAAGCCATTGTAAAGAACCTAGAGATCTAAATATCCACTGCAAGGGGAGCCAGTGATGTTGGCATAAGTCATATGTTACAACTTGTCTCTATCTTGGTAGCTCCACTACACTTTTTCCTAGATCAGCCAACTCCTGCTTTTCTTACCAGAGATCCCTCCACCCCTATATGCTCCTGGCATCCTCCAGGCATCTCTTGGGCTCTCCTGAGCCATTCCTAGGTTGTTCCTAGATGTCCCTCACCAGTTGCTCCTTGTGAGCTATTCAGCCTTCTTCTATCCTTGGATTAGGATCACAACCTGATCAAACTCTCATGGTTCGCATTCAGCATCCTCTAAATGCTCTCTCAGTCTCCTGAGCTTCTGGATCATCCATTTGGCCATCCCAGATCTCCCTAGATCATGTCCTCTTCATTGAGTCCACATGGTCTCCTCATCCAGTTACCCATCTGGCCACCTAGAAGTGCTCCCAGGTCTCTAGATCTCTCCTGGAGTATGCTACTACAGATCTCCCTTGAATCCAGTCATATCCGCCTCCACTGATGCTCCTCCTTGACCACTTCTCCCTAATCTGGCTCACAATTAGATCAGAGTCTCCTCCTGGTACCTTGTCTGACTTCAGTCCCAACTCCTGGAGTCCTCCTTGCTTATCTGTGCCTACTGGGCTTCCCTCCAAGTCCACCCACAGTTAACTGGGCCATCTGGCCATATTCCAGACCACTTATCTCTTAACATAAGACTAAGCTAACCAGATCACATCTGATTTCCATCAGATGTTCACCAGAACCTCTGGCTCTCTTGCCAGCATCCAGACAAGTCCCTAGCACCTCTGTGTGCCCTTGGGCATATTCGGATGCATCCTCTTCATTGAGATCACGCTTTCCTTGACTTTACCAAAACTTCCAGATCATCTCCTAATCCTGGATCCAATCAGAACCTCTTGATCTCTTCAAAGGCATTAAGAACAACTGTCCTTCATCACTCCAGGCATTCCCCTGGATGCTCCTCAGTTCTCTCTAGTTCCCCTTGCTGCCTTAAGGCTCTCTGATCTATATCTGGTACCTAACACATATGACCATTTGCCATGGGTTATATTTTATCTGATCACTTCTAGACTGTGTCTAGAAGTTCTCTGAACCTACTCTGACCCATCAGGGCCCTTCCTGATATGTCTCTGCTTCTCCTGCATCCAGATCTCCTCCTGCCCCTAGATCTCCTCCTGGTCCTCTAGATCACTCCTGGCACTCTCAGTGTGGTCCCCACTTGTTCCTCAGCTCTCTCTGACCATCCTGAACTTACTCCTGTCACTGCCTCATCAACAGTCTCAGAACTCTGCTAAGTATTCACTGATTGATCATCAGTCCTCCTTCTAACCTCCTGATTATCTTCCACATGATCAGGAACACCTTGCTGCACATCTGGCTTATCATCCAATGCTTACCCTTGACCCTGGACATCTCCTAATGATGCTCCATGTGCTTCCTGTGCTCTTTCTCACATAGGAACTTCTGTTCTGCCTTCTGGCCTCCTAGATCTCCAACAGATCTTATCCTTGTCACATCTGATCCTTATCAGATGTTCCTCTGGACCTTGGTGCATCTTGATGATGCCTTTCTAGTCACTTGACTCCGCTTGCTCCAACAGCAAGTCTCCTCTAGATTTGTTGCATCTCCTTGATGCTCCTTGTTTTCTCTGATCTGTTTCCTTGATATCTCTGTCTCCTTCTTGATCCTTGTACCACAGACATTCTCCTTTGATTCCATTTCTTCTAGTCATCCCCTATATGGGTGTATTCATAGCTGAGTTTCCTTCCTCAACATTCTTCTTGATCTCCACTTTCCCTCCTTCTGCCCTTATGGCTGTATATCTAGTTTCCATTTTTATCCTGCTTCTCCTTGATCCGATCCATGATTTCCCTTCACCCTAGACCTTCTATTTCTGATCTTTGACTCACTCTGGACCTATTCTTGTTTTCTCTGATTATTTCTTCTCATGGGCATTGCCTTCTTGATTCCTTTCTTGGATATTCCCTGTACTATATAAACCCCTAGCACTCCACCCATATACCCTATCTTTAGTCTCCCTTAATCATAGGCTTGACCTTCAGCCTCTGCTTCAGCTCCCTGAGGTTGTTACCAAGTCCTCTTGTATCTCCAGTATCCTAGCATAGCCATATAGTGTGCATCCCCAATGAGTTCTTCATCGGACTTCACTCTTTTTACCTTGATCTTATTCATGCAAGTGTGCTGATAGGATATCCAGTCATTCCTGAACTCATCTTGCCCTGGAGGTCAAGTCTTCTAAGGGCTATACTCCATCATACCTGGACAAAGTGTAACACCACATTATCTAATTTATCATCAGAGGGTTCAGGAGAGGGGACTTGGGGAGGAGGAGGATATCATGGACAATTTGTGGAATAGGGGTGTGCATGAGTAGATATCTGCGCACTGGGACGAAATCCAGCTGAGGAAATAGGAAGACCAAAGGTAGCCATTGCATGATGAGAGAATAAGGAAATTGAAAAGTGATAGGATGATGAAAACAAGGATGGTGGAGAAGGCTTTGGTGTTGAATGATGAAGAGGGCAGCAGTTGGCATGATGGCCAGGGGCCCATCAAATGCATTGAGAACATTGATAGAAGCAACAGTCAACTTGTATATGATTTAGGCAATAATATTAGAAACAGATTTTGTGGTAGTGAGGATGATTAGCAAGGAGAGGATCAAAACTGTCATTGCCTGACCACCAAGCCTCTGTTTGTTGTATTAGTCATTCTTCCAATGAGTTTAAAATGGAGGATGAAGCCAAAGGGGTGGATGGTGGAGGGGATGTTAGCCTTTCTGCTAGTGGTGCCTTCAATGCTAGGTCTTTACAGTACCTATCAACATCCATAAAGAATTCGGTAAGGTCTAGTTCATGCATTGCAGTGATGAGGTCTCTTTATAAGTTGTCTCGGATATGGATAAGTCATTGCCTGTAAAGGATGGTCCTAGTGTCCTGTAAAAGAATGTTCTCTATCATTCCCAACGATCCACATTGAAGATATGAGCAGTAGAATGCATGAGTGGCCAAGTCAGGGTTGAGGTGGGCATCAATGATGGTAGTGAAGTGTGAATCTGTGAGGATTTGCTTATAAGCAGCTGAGTGAATAGAATTAACAATAGGTTCTTTGAATTGATGAGCAAGATGTGGAGTGTCAATTGTGGGGATAGTGGTAAGTTCAGGATTCATGGCCACAGCAGCAGCTTTGATGGCTGCAAGAGTGACAAGGGGGATAATGGGATGAGTAGGGGATGGAGAAGCTATAGTAAAAGTCAGGAGCAAGAAAATAGAAAAAATAGAAACATTGTTGCTCATGGGTAAAGACATTGTTTGATTGTTGCAGGTGATGGTTCAAGTGTATTGATGGAAGAATATGGAGGGGTGGAGCAATTTATAGTTAAAAAGTATGAACTTTGCATTTTTGAGATTCAGTTCTAGAACCCAGAAGTCTTCTTCAGCTGAATATCCCTTCCATTGGATCAAATAGAAACGGGATTGTAGTGTTCCACAATGTTATATGATTTTTTCAATTTTGTATTCTTCTTCTCTTGTGATAAGATCAGGGGGTGGCGCAAGAAAGTTTTTTCCAGAAATATCATTTTCTTTGTACCTGGTGAAAAGAGAAGCATGGAACATGTTGTGTATCTTCCATGTGGCAGGAAGGTGGAGTTGATAATAAAACACTCCAGGTGCTAAGGCCTGAATGTATAGGCTGAAATACCCTTCAACGTCTTCAAAGTGTCACCTTGGGCTGGGGCACCAAGGGTTTGGACATAAACTTGCTGGTGGAGTCTTAACACCAGGCCTTGCTAGCTGGGACTGGCTACCCCTTACTAGGTCAAGAACTTAGAGAGGACTTCAACGTTTGAAGGAGTTTTCCAAAAACTTTAAGACTGGGGATCCAGTCCTATTGCCCTTGGAGATTATATATGAAAGGATTACATACATGTATGTATATGGAATCTAGGATATAATATACACTAGCTAAATAAATGTCCATTATCATCCAATAGAAATACTCTAAGAATCTAAAAAATAGATATAAATCATTAAATGTCATAAAAAGCATACCATGCTATCAAAGCATGTTGTCATGACAAATAAGAACCATAGATAGGACATAGCCTTCAAGGCTGTGGTCATGAGGGAGCCACATGCTGGTGTGGCAGATCTTGAAATAAATAGAAACAGAACCCTTGATCCATGCTGCTGGTGCATATTCTTATATATAGCCTTGCAATGAAAGGAAATCCCATGGTTCTTTATATAAATACCATAAGGGAACCTGCACAATATGGCAGCATGCTGCAACCATGAGGCATAAATAGGAGTGACTCCATGTGAGTTATAGATAAAGACCCTAAGTCAGGAAACAAGATTCTGGATCCTGGTGTGACTCCAGAGAATAAATAGGACATGAGGCAGGCATAGCCATGCCATGAGGAATTGGTCAGGCAAGCCTAGACCTTTTGAGAAACAGCCATCCTGTGATTGGTGTGACTTGCATAAATAGGGTTCAGGGTCTTTTCTGATCATGTGATGGGGAGATAAGATAAGATCTTCAGATCTGTAATAAGATAAGATCAATAGATAAGCGATTAGATAAGTGCTGAGATAAGTGCTGAGTTGATAAGATTAGATAAGATAAGATTTTGCAATCTGGCAAAACAAGTCATATAAATGAAAAATAAGGCCATTGAAGCCACTTCTTTTTTAATCTTCATAAATATAGCCATAAAGGCTTGTTTTCTCATACTGTAATAGTCATGATGAATAGAGTTTAGTTCTTTTGTTATGCTTTGACTAGATAGGTAGGAGTATAGCCCTTGTGAGACAAGAACCAAGTGCCAAGATATCCTAGGATCAAGGATGCAAGGTAGTTCAAGATAGCATCCACTCAATAGTAGGACAAAGTCTGGTTGACTAGGAGACCAAGTGAAAGAGAGTGCTTGGGAGCTAGCACAAAAGAACAAGATGTATTTGAGGGAATACAAGGGAGAACTAAGCTAAAGTACAGGAAACCCATTGAGGGATTTATTAAAGAGGAACTCAAGGACAGGCTTATATAGTACAAAATAGGAAGTGAAAGTAAGTGCATATGAGTAAGTGCTAACTAATATATCAGTTAGTGAGAAGTGATGAGTTACAAGAAATATGTAAGTATGAAGAAACTGGTATGCCAGTACAATAGTCACAAGAGAAAATAAGTAACTATCATGAGAAAAAATATAAGTTCAAATATGGTTGTGATAAAGACAAGAAAAGAAAACTAGGAAGAAATCATAACAGTTTGACTTGAGCTTAACCTTGGGCTTGAATCCTACAAGATATAGGACTGATAGTATAGTAAGCTAGTCTAGTATCATAATAACAATATGATTACTATCAATTGTCAGTTTAATATCAATATCCAAGGCCAAATCTAACACTGGCAATGCAATATTTCAACCATGCTATTCTAGCTATGTTCTTTGTATATCTTCTTAGTTCCATTAGTCCCACCACCATTGTTAAAGTCCCAAACCCGATCATATTTCTTCAGCCAAGTTAGACATAGAGGAAGTGGAATATTGATCAAAGAGATGAAGGTTAAGTAGTAACTGGTACAGAAACCTGAAAGGATGGAAAGAAGCTATAACATTGCACTTGGCCTTGACACAGGACTTATGTGTCATGCCCTTAACCAGACCTGGCCTTGTGGAATAACAGATCAGAGACTAGAGAATGGAGATGAGAGATACAGAGGGCAAAAGAGGCAGAGTCAAACAAAGTTGGCAAAGAGTGATAAGGAGAGACTTATGCTGAGTGCAGAGGGAATGATGATATTTGTACTAAGGGAAAGTACAAGTGAGTGGCAAGGTTTAAGTACAAAAGTCCATATGAAATACATAAGTATGTGAAATGGAGGCATAGTGTTATAGTACAAGAAAATGAGCCTTTATGGCTATATTTATATGTCAAAATGACAAGTGGCCTTGATGGCCTTATTTTTCATTTTTACGACTTGTCTTGCCAGGTTGCAAGATCTTATCTTATCTAATCTCTTATCTATTTGATCTTATCTCATCAGGGGATATCTTATCAAAGCACCTTATCTTATCTTTCCTGTCTAAGCTGATCACAAAGTCACATGATCAGGAACAAGTCCTATACTCTATTTATGCAAGTTACATTAGTCACAGGATGGCTGTTCCTCAAAGGGTTTAGGCTTGCCTGACCAGGTTCTCATGGCATGGCTGTGCCTGCCTCATGTCTTATCTATTCTCTGGAGTCACACCAAGATCTAGAATCTTGTTCCCTGACTCAGGGTTCCTATCTATAAGTTACAAGGACTCACTCCTCTTTATGACTCACAAGGAGTCACCTTATCTATGCCTCATGGTTGCAGCATGCTGCCACACCATGCAGGTTCCTCATGGTATTTATTATAAAAGCATAGGATTCCCTTCCATTGCAAGGCTGTATATGAAAACATGCAGCAGCAGCATGGATCAAGGATTCTATTGGATATTTATCTCACAATCTGCCACACTGGCATTGTTACAATCCACTCTTAGTCTTTATTTCTTTTCTCATGCTATGTCTCTATTTGGACTTATATTTCTTTCACAATAGTCACTCGTCTTGCGACTATTGTATCGGTGTTCCGATTCCTCCATGATTACTCATCTCCTTTACTCATCGCTTCCCACTGACTGATACCTCAGTCAGCATTACTCATATGTGCTTACTCTTTGTGTCTCTTTTTGTACTATATGAGCCTGCCCTCATTCTCTTCTCTATGTATATAAACCCCTCAACGGGTTCTCTGTACTTTAGCTTAGTTCTTCCTTGTATTCTCCTGAATACATCACCTCCTTGTGCTAGCTCCCAGGCACTCTTTTTCATCTGGTCAACTAGTCAACTAGTCCTCGTCCTACTATTGAGTGGACGCTACCCTGAATATCTTCGAACCCTCAACCCTAGGGCAATCAAAGTACTTGGTTCTTGTTTCACAAGGGCTACGCTCCTATCTACCCGGTCAAAGTGTAACAGGCATGTGGTAACCTCATGACCACAGCCTTGAAGGCTATGCTAATCTATTGGATGCGCATGCTAGCCTCATGCCATTAAGTGCTTTTTATTTGTCATAACAAGATGCTTTGACAGCATAGTATGCTTCTTATGACATTTTATGACTTATATCTATTCTTTAGATTCTTAGAGTATTTCTATTGGATGATAACAGACTTTTATTTATTTAGTATATATTATATCTTAGATTCCATGTATATATGTGTACATAATCCTTCCATATATAAATTCTAGGGTGACAGGACTGGATCCCCAGTCTTGAAGTCCTTGGAAATTCCCTCCAAACATTAGAAGTTCTCTCTAAGTCCTTGAGCTAGCCAGGTAGCTAACCCTAGGTAGCAAGGCCTAGTGTCCAAGACTCCACCAGTAAGTCCCTAAAGATAAGTCCTTGATGCCGAAGCCCAAGGCAAAACTCTTAAAGACATCAAAGATGTGCTTTGGCCTATACATTCAGGCCTTAGCACTTGGAGTATTTCATATGGTGGATCTGGAGACAAAGTACAAGGACATATATGAAATGTAAGCATAGAGACAGAAGTCATAACAAAAATGCATAGACATATATGAAATATACCACAAGAAGAATATCATATGAATACAAGTGCTCCATGATGAAGTCCAAAGTGATTCCAGGTTGTCGCCTGCTGGAGATGAGAGGTCTAAGGTTGTCACATATCAGAGATCAGAGGATATAGCTCAGAGGAGGGCAAATAAGGCTGGAGTTATGTATAGGAATATAACAGTGCCCCCCCTATTAAGGCTGAGCCCTCAAGGCCAAGAAGTTCCCAAGTCCACTTCAAGTAACCAACAAGCCACTGTGTAGCAAATAGGTGAAGTGCTCCACCAAGTCCAAACCAAAAGGCCAAAGAGCCACTGTGAAGAAGACAATGCAGAGATCAGATCGGCAGAACATGATGCAGTGGGTTATATAAGATAGACCTGAGCAGTAAGACTTGTTTATCAACCACTTTGTTATCCATCATCTCTACCACCATCACCATGTCCCAACAGCCTGACCCTATGTATGAAGCCAAGAAGCATGTGCTGCAGGAGCAGATTGATGTGCTCATTTAGGAGCAAGAATGTGTGGAGCATAAGGAGCTAGAGCGATGGGAACACAAATAACGCAAAAGGCATGAGCAGGAGAAGCACAAAAAACACCAGAGAAGGCAGCATGAGGCAATAGAGAGGGTGTGGCAAGCAGCAGAGGTGAGGCATGCTGAGGAGGAGCAGGTGGCGGAGGAGAAGAGGGTGAGAAAGAATGCCAAAAAGCACAAAGAAAAGTGCAAGGCCCAGGTAAGTACTGGTGATAGGCCAAAAGGAAGAGCTAACACAGCACACAGGAGCAAGTCATCATGGATGACTTGGACAATGATGAGGAGGACAGGGCATGCTGCCAGCTGCAGGGCTACTAGGAGGGTAGTCCCTGCAAGTGGTGTGTCCGGCATGGCAATGAGTGCCAGCCAGTGATAACAAGCAGGCAGACATCATGCACGTCATGCTTGACAGCCCACATAACCTGCAGGTGGCAGCACAAGGAGAACAGGTTAGTGGACTGGGACATACCCCATAAGAAGATATGGATGTATGCATGGTTCTGCTGAAGGAGCCAAGCACCAGCAAGGTGTTTGAGGAGGTGTTTGAGGCCCTTGTTGTCAGGGTGCTTGAGCACCTCAACAAGTTCACTAAACAGAGTCACAAATAGAAAAAGAAGAAGGCAGTGATGAAGAGGAAGAGGCTAGGGTTGGAAAGTGATAAAGCAGCATGAAAGAGGTGCCAAGAGCAGAGGAAGATCCAGTGTGAGGCCCACAAGTTTGAGGTGGCAAGGCACTTCAGAGGGCATGTGGTCGCAGATGCCAGGGCCCAGATGGAGATTCTGGAGGAAGAGCCAGAGGAAGAGTTGGAGGGAGAAGATGAAGGGGATGGGGAAGAAACAGAGTAGATAGATGTTTTTTCTTTAACTTTTTAATCTTCTTTTTGTAGTCTTTTTAGAACCCTTGATCTTGTTGTATTGACATATAAATATAGCCATAAAGGCTGCTTTTCTTGTACCATAACAAATATGTTCAGGCCTTAGCACTTGGAGTGTTTCAATAATGAGTGATATGCTATGAATCTTTCATATGCAGATGCTCAAAGAGTATCTCTGCATCACCAATAGGATCATGAGGTCCAAAATTCGACTGCAATTTCCAAAGAAATGTGTGCTAATCATCCATCCATAAGGGCTTTGAGCCTGGATCAGCATCTTCAAGCAAATTGGATTCAAAATACTTGAGAGCTATGCCTTTCAAGAAGACTGTGCAAATGTTACCTTGATATGAGACTTTTGGCTTCACCTGAAAGTTGATTTCACATTGGACTACAAAAGCCCATAGCTTTTTAGGATCAGTGCCATCAAATAAATCAGGTTCCTTGATCTTGTTCTTGAATGCCTCAAGTCCAAAGATGTCCAGTGTTAGAAAGTGTGACAGGTCATGTTATGGATTGCACCTGCAAGATCAGCAAAAGGATTAGCACCAAAGAAAGCAGATTCATCATTATCATCATCACCTCGATCAGAACTTCCATCATTGCCTTCATCGCTATTACCACTACCATTATCACTGCTGCCACTAACACCATCTGCACCCTTGAGCAGGCCATGTAGAGGACCCTTATAAGAACCACATGGGGGACCCTGAGAAGTTGAAGCATAAGGAGGCTCTTGACAAGGAGCTGGTGGAAAACTGGGGAAAAACCTCAGTGGCAGAATTGGCAGAGGCCTAGGTAGAGTGTTTTGAAAGTACCGAGGGAAGTGCTAACATCTTCATCATCATGAAGTTCTTGGATATGTGGCTCATGGATTGACTCTTGAGGTTTAGGAAGAGGTGTCAATGGAGAAGAACTGAATAGGTTGTGGCAAATTTGATGGGTTGAAATAGAATTGCCTGGATGAGTAGAGAGGCTGAAAAAGCCACCTAGAACAGCACAAGAGCTTCCGAAGACACTCTGCAACTGCTGCTCTTGTGCTAAGGCTTGAGTTTGAGAGAAGTGT
>JBBPKM010000931.1:0-11132 GCA_038089255.1 Austroboletus rostrupii | reverse complement strand
GTCCTGATTCTATTTATCTCAAGATCTGCTACACTGGCATATGGTAACCTCATGACCACAGCCTTAAAGGCTATGTCTTATCTATGGTTTTTATTTGTCATGACAACATGTTTTGACAGCCTGGTATTATTCTTATGATTCTTATGGCATTAATAACATTTAGAGTATTTCTATTGAACAATAATAGACTATTATTTAAGTAGTGTACATTATGTCTTAGATTTCATATACTTACATGTAAATAATGTTTAAGTATATATACAAGGACAACAGGACTGATAACCCCAGTTTTAAAGTCTTGGATCTTCCCTTCTAAAGTCAAGGGAGTTTCTCCTCTTTAAAAGTCAAAGTCCTTTTTAAGTTCTTGTTCTAGTCAGGATAGTCAATCTCTATTAGCAAGACCTGGTGTCCAGAACTCCACTAGCAAAGTTCTAAAGCAAACCCTAGGTGCCCTAGCTCTAGATGATACTCTTAAAAGACATCAAAGAGCTACTTCATCTCTATATTTGGACATTAGTAGTTGGAGTATTTCAATTATTTTGCTATTCTTTGCTTTAACCATAAAAATCATTATTTCCATCATGGTTCATATAGATGATCTTCTCTTCTAGCTATATTTCAAGCTTTTCAAGATTGATATCTAGTGTTGATTGAACCTGATTGTATAGCTTTTAATAGAGGTTAAGTAAAAGATACTGTTATGCTTTGCCTAGGTAGGGTGGAGTGTAGCCCTTAAGAGACTTGACCTCCAGGGCAAGGCAAGTTCAGGAACGACTGGATATTCTATCAGCACACTTGCATGAATAGGATCAAGGTGAAATAAGTAAAGTCCAATGAAGAACTCATCAGGAATGCATATTATACAGCTATGCCAAGATATTGGAGATATAAAAGGACTTGGTGATGACCTCAGGGAGCTGGAGCAGAGGCTGAAGATCAAGCCTATGATTAAGGGAGACTAAAGTAGGGTACATGGATGAGTGGCTAGGGTTTATATAGTACAGGGATATCCAAGAAAGGAACTAGAGAGGTGATGTCCATGTGAAGAGATGATCAAAGATAAGCAAGAATAGAATCAAGGATGAGTCAGAGATAAGAGATAGAAGATATAGGGTCAAGAGGAAAGCATGGATTGGATCAAGAAAGCAAGATAAAAAAGAGATCTAGATATACAGCCATAAAACAGATAGAAGAAAAAGTGAAAATCAAGGAGAAAGGCTGAAAAAGGGAACTCAGCTATGAATACATCCATATAGGGGGAGACATGGATCAGAGGATGAAGAGGAATGTCTGTTGGTACAGGGATCAAGTGAGAACAGAGAGATCAAGAGAAAGGAGATCAGAGAAATGAAAAACACCCAGAGGGTGTGACGAATCTAGAAGAAGACTTGCTGTTGGAGCAAGGATGCCATGAGGCAGACTTGAGGTTCCTGTAAGAGAAAGAACACAGGAAGCAGATGGAGCACCATGAGGAGATGCCCAGGGTCAAGGGGAAGCATTGGCTGATAAGCCAGATGCACAGCAAGATGGTTCCTAATCAGATGGATAAGAATCAAGAAGCAGAAGGAGATTCTGATGATCAATCAGTGATATCTTGGTGGAGTACTGAGACTGTTGATGAGGCAGTGACAGGAGAGAGTGCAGGATATTTGGAGATGTCTTGGGATCAAGCAGGGTCTGCATAGAGAGTGCCAAAGAGAATCCAGGAGACCAGGAGGAGATCTGGGAGAAGGAGGAGATCTGGGTACAGGGGATGCAGAGACACATCAGGGATGGTTATGATGGGTTGGAGAAATATCTGGGAGAGTTCTGGAGCAGTCTAGGTGTGACTGATCAAGAGAGGCACATGGCAGGAAGCTATCAGTAACAGGTACAAGAAGGAGACATATTTGGAAGGTGCCAGATATGGATCAGGAAGCCTTGAGGTGGCAAGGGAGACCAGGGGGAACTGAGGAGCATCCAGGGGAATGACTGGAGTGATGAAGGATGGTTGGCTTTGAGTCTTTTGTAGAAATCAAAGAGTTCTGGTTGGATCCAGGATCAAGAGATAATCTGAAAGTTCTGATATGATCAAAGAAAGCATTATCTCAATGAAGAGGATGCATCAGGATATACCAAAGGGCACACAGAGGTGCTAGGGACTTGTCTGGATGCTGGCAGGAGAGCCAGGGATTCTGGCGAACATCTAATGAAGATCAGATATAATTTGGATGGCTTATCCTTGAATAAAGCTGAAGCAATCAAGGATGTGGCCAGATGGCCCAGATAACTGTGGGTGGACTTGGAAGGAAGCCCAATAGGAACAGATAAGCAAGAAGGACTCCAGGAGTTGGGCCTGAAGTCAGACAAGGTACTAGAAGGAAACTCTAATCTAATTGTGAGCCAGATCAGGGAGATGTGGTCAAGGAGGAGCATCAGAGGAGGCTGATGTGACTAGATTCAAGGGAGATCTTTGAGGATAGGATTCAAGGGAGATCTAGAGATCTGAGAGTGCTTTTAGAAGAACCAGAGATTGACCTAATAAGGAGAAGATGTACATTCAGTGAAGAAGATATTCCAGGATGGGATTAAATGATGTCAAGTCGAAGTACAGAGTGTCCGATAAGCAGGGAGAGTATCTGGAGGATGCCAGATGCAATGCATTCAAGAGAGATCAGGTTGTAATCCTGATCCAAGGGTAGGAGGAGGTTGGAGGCTTATAAGGAGCAACTGATGAGGAACATCTAGAGATGACCTAGGAATGGCTCAGAAGAGCCCAGGAGAGACATGGAGGATTCCAAGAGCACACAGGGGCAGAGGGATCTCTGGTAGGAAGAGCAAGAGTTGGCTGATCTAGGAAAAAGTATAGTGGAGCTACCAAGGTAGGGACAAGTTGTAACAGATATATTGAGAAAATTCTTTTGATTATATTCTTGTTGTTTGTAATATCAATATGGAATTCATGGTAGTAGTGTTGCTAAGATGGAATTAGCAAGACAATCAATTGATTAAAAACTGAGTCATCAAGAATGCAAATCTTGTTAAGTGGCTTGAGATGACTTTTATATCAAATACATGTTTGTAGCCAAAGGCCATTTGAAGTATGTCCATGATGCTTCTCTCTTAGTAATTAATTGAGCTAATACCATTGTGAAGCTGCTTTGAATAGAAGCTAGAATCTTAGTGACAATCTTCACTAATAGCTTAAAAGGATCTTTCCTTTCAAAGATTTCTAGCAAACCTTAAACATTGTAGAATTGGCTTTAATGAATACCTAGAAAATCTGAGCACCTATTGTGAACAACAAACACATAGTTTCTGAAACACTCCAAGTGCTAAGGCCCAAACATATAGGCCAAAAAATGTCTTCAATGTTCTTAAGAGTATCACCTTGGGCTTCGGCACCAAGGACTTATCTTCAATAGATACCTGCTGGTGGAGTCTTATACACCAGGCCTTGCTGCCTAGGGTTGATTACCTGGCCAGCTCAAGGACTTGAAAGAACTTTAGAAAGGAGGGAAATCCCTAAACTTTAGAGGGAAGATCTAGGACTTCAAGACTGGGGATCCAGTCCTGTCGCCTTGGGGGTTTATATACAAAAGGACTATGTACACGTATATATATGGGATCTAAGATATAATATACACTAACTAAATAAAAGTCCATTATCATCCAATAGAAATATTTTAAAAATCTAAAGAATAGATATAAGTTGTTAAATGTCATAAAAATTATGAGAAGCATGCCATGCTTTCAAAGCATGATGTCATGACAAATAAGAAGCATAGATAAGACATAGCCTTCAAGGCTGTGGTCATGAGAAAGCCACATGCCAGTATGGCAGATCTTGAGATAAATATCCAATAGAACCCTTGATCCATGCTGCTGCTGCATGTTTTCATGTACAGCTTTGCAATGGAAGGAAATCTCATGCTTCTAGAATAAATACCATGAGGTGTCTGCATGGTATGGCAGCATGCTGCAACCATGAGGCATAGATAAGAGCAACTCTATTACACTTGTTCTGGATAGGATGCAAGTGTGGCCTTGGATGAACCAAGTTCTAAGTGTAGACATAAGTGGCCTTTGTGGAAAGAGGTCTGTAAGGTAGCACAAGGGAGCATCCACTCAAAAGTAGGACGAAGACTTGGTGCTCTATAAACTCAACAGAGGAGAATGCTAAGGAGCAAAGCGGACACTTGGTATTAACCAAGGAGAACTAAACTAGAGTACAGGATACTTTGTGTACAACTAATATAGATATTGTCACAAAGCACAGATCATGAAGGAAAAAGGAAAACTTAACAGGTACCAGGCTATCATAAGAGTAATAGCGTGGCTAATACATAAAAGGATATGACTATGAGGAGGAAATCTGCGGTCAGCAGATACAATGCTGAAGTAGTCCATAAGGGCATTGTAGAAGAAAATGATAAGTCCATAAAAGACAAAAAGAAATCATAACAAACTCCATGTAAGTCATAAAGAAGGGTGAGTCCTTGTGACTCATAGATAGAGACCCTGAGTCAGGGAAAAAGTAGATATGACATGAGGCAGGCACAGCCATGCCATGAGAAATTGGTCAGGCAAGTCTAGACCCTTTGAGGAACAGCCATTCTGTGACTGATGTGACTTGCATAAATAGAGTTCAGGGCTTGTTCCTGATCATGTGATCATGCCAGTGATCCTTGATAAGATAAACAGGGGAGATAAGATAAGATACCCTGATAAGATAAGATTAGATAAGATCTTGCAACCTGGCAAGACAAGTCATAAAAATGAAAAATAAAGCCATCAAGGCCACTTCTCTTTTGATCTTCATAAATATAGCCATAAAGGCTCTTTTTCTTGTTTCATAACAGTTTCACCATCATATTAGATGTTATATTAGTAATATAGGTAGTAATATTTAGAGAAAGTAAGCAGGCTATGAGATAGGATTTGATAGCAGTTTGCATTATATTATATATAAATATTGCTCATAGTGCCACAGAAATTAGAATATACATGCCTTGAATAATAACAAGACCAATAAAAAAGTAAGTAAATTATCAAAATCATTATCATCTTGCTTCTTTTTTTTTTAGAACATTCAAGCTCTAATAGTTGATAGCATGGTTGGCACATTATTAGCCTATAATTCATATTAATTGGTATTCTTTGGAATTAAGCATGTTTGTCTCCACTAATTACAAAGTGATTGTGATTCAACTAGTTCAACAGTCCATGCAAGCTGTTATGCTTCAACTGGGTAGGTAGGAGCATAGACTTTGTAGGTTAAGAACTTAGTAACAAAGATAATCTAAGACTGGGTTGAGGATTTACAATGAAGATGAAGCATCCACTCAAGGGTAGGACTGTCATATCCCCATACGTAACTCCGATCTCATTCACCCTCCTCTGAGCTACTCCTCTAATCTCTGACATGCAGCAACCTTAGACCTCATATCTCCAGCAGGCAACAACCCAGAACCACTTCGGACTTCATCACGGAGCACTCATATTCATGTGATATTCTTCTTATGGTATATTTCATATATGTCTATGCATTTTCATTATGACTTCCATCTTTATGCTTACATTTCATATCTGTCCTTGTACTTCGTCTCCAAATCCACTATGCCTCCATTTCACATGCTTATGTATTTCATATGGACTTCGTACTTAAAGCCTCGCTGCTCGCTTGTATTTTCCCTTAGTATAAATATCATCATTCCCTCCACACTCCGCATAAGTCTCTCCTTATCACTCTCTGCTGACTTTATTCAACTCCACTCCCTCTGTCCTCTGTCTCTCTAGTCTCTGATCCGTCGTTCCGCAAGGCTGGGTCTGGTCAAGGGCATGACACATAAGTCCTGCATCAAGGCCAAGTGTAATGTTATCGCTCTGTTCCACATTCATGGGTTTTCGTACCTGTTACTACTCATCCTTCTTCTCTTCGATCAGTACTTCGCTTCCTCTGTGTCAGACTTGGCCGGAGAAGTGCGATCAGGTTCAGGACTTTAACAAGGACAACAATCAAGGACTAGGAGGACTTGGTAAAAGAGAGCACCAAGAAGCTAGCCAAAGACAAAAGTGTATTTAAAGGAATACAAGGTAGAACTAAACTAAAGCATAGAAAACTCATTAAAGGATTTATATACATAAAAGAGAACTCAAGAGCAGGCTCATATAGTACAAAAGAGAAAGTAGAAAGTAAGCAGATATAAATAAGCACTGTGTTACAATTCCTCTATACTTATTATTTCTCATTACCATCTTGGGACTTATCTTTCTTTTCATAATAGTTACTCACTTTCTCTTGTAACTATCATACCAGTATACCAGCTCCTCTATTACTCATTTTCTTTGACTTATCATTTCTTACTGACTGATACATCAGTCAATGCTTATACATATATGCTTACTATTAAACTTCCTCTTTTGTACTATACAAGCCTGCCCTCAAGTTCTTCTTTACATATATAAACCCTTCAATGGGTTCCTTGTACTTTAGCTTAGTTCTCCCTTGTATTCTCCTGAATACATCTCCTCTTTTGTGCTAGCTCCCAAGCACTCTCTTTTGCTTGGTCTTCTAGTCAACTAGACTCCATCCTACTATTGAGTAGATGCTATCTAGTACTACCTTGAACCCTTAAAACCAAGGGTATCTCATTGACTTAGTTCTTGCTTCACAAAGGCTACACTCCTACCTACCTGATTGAAGTGTAACACACTAACTAATGTATGAATCAGTATGTGAAAAGAAGTAAGCATATATGAGTCAATGGAAAGGAACTGGTATACTGGTATAATAGTCATGAAAGAATCAAGTGACCATTATTAAATGAATTGATAATGAAACACTCCAGACACTAAGGCCCAAACATATAGGCCAAAACGCCTTCAACCATCTTCAAGAGTGTCACCTTGGGCTTCAGCACCAAGGCCTTATCTTCAATAGATACTTGCAGGTGGAGTCTTAACATCTGGCCTTGCTATCTAGGTTTGACTACCTGGCTAGCTCAAGGACTTGGAGAGGACTTGCTTTTGCTGGGATGGAAATCCCTAAACTTTTGGAGGGAAGATCCAGGATTTCAAGACTGGGGATCCAGTCCTATCGCCCCAGGGGTTTATATATAAAAAGACTATGTACACATATGTGTTACACTTGTACCGGGTAGGTCCAAGTGTAGCCTTGGATGAACCAAGTTCCTTTGTTTAGTTTTAATAGATCAATGAAGACCTCGATGGGGTAGCACAAGGAAGTGTCCACTCAAGAGTAGGACAAAAACTTGGTGCTCAATAATCCAACTGGAAAAAAACAATCGGGAGCAGAGAACACTTGGTATTGACCAAGGAAAACTAAACTACTGTATATGTGCTACAATATAAGCTGATATAGATATCATATTGTAACACAGATCACATTTGAAAAAGGAAAACATAGGTGGAACCAGGCAATCAGTTGACTGATCCACCAGCCGATGAGTAAACAGTATCTTGTGAAGGAAATCTGTGATGGCAGATACGATGCTGAAGTAATCCATTTAGAGGCAATTGCAAAAGAAAAGATAATAGTTCGTAAAGGAAAAGACGGATCGTAACATTACCCCCCAGTTACACTCAAAGCACCACGAAGAAAACTATCATAATCCTTGACACTTACCACATGGGGATCTGGTGAGGTTGGAGAGAGCCACATCGTCAAGTCCATCATTAGAGGGTGGTGGGGATGGTTGGCAAACAGGTAGAGCATTCCATGGACACAAAATGGCATAGGGGCATGGATGATAAGTTCGCTGTGCAGAGGCGGTACGAAACCCAGCGGGTGAAACTGGGAGCCCGAAAGTGACAGTGGCCTAGATGGAAGTGTCAGACTGAAAGGACTGTTGCAAGGACAAGGAGGATGACAAGGGTGGCAACGGTTTAGGTGTAGTGTAGCGTAACTTGCATTAGTTGGTTTGGTGGCCTGGGGCCCAGCAGAGGCAATGAAAACACTAGTAGAAGTTGCAATTAACCTGTACATGCCCTAAGTGATGGCATTGGTAATAGGCTTGATTATATTGGGGGTGGTTGGTAGGGAGTGGGTCAAAGCCATCGTTCCCAGACCACCAGGCATCAACATGAGCCAGCGTTCTTTCTTTGTCTGAGCGGAGAGGTGTGGAGGAGGCCAAAGGGGTTGAGGGGGTATCAGAGAGGCGAGTGGATAGTGACGGTTTAAAAGACACTTCCTGACAGTAGCGGTCTACATCCAGGAAGAATTCCGTTAGATCCAATTCATGCATGGCAGTAACTAGATTCTCTCTCATGGCTCTATGGATCTGTATCAACCATTGTCCATGGCCAGCCATTCACCCATCTTGGGCAAGGATATTCCCCATCATGGCAATGGAGGTACTTTGTAAAAACAACATGAATAGGGAGTGGAGGGCGGAGTCAGGCTCAATGTGTGCGTCAATGCATGTGGCATAATGTGAATCAGCAAGGATCTGGTTGTACACAATAGATTTGATGACGCCAGCTATAGGCTCTTTCCAGTGATGAGCTAGATGAGGGGTGTTGATAGAATATACATGGCGATGTGCAGGATCCATCTGAGCCTCTTGCTCAATGGCTGCCAGAGTGACAATAGGAGTGACGGGGCATGTCGACGTGGGAGAGGGAGCTGAAGACCTGGTGAGCTCAGATGGGGAGGAGAGTGAGACAGTGGAGGCGTTGGGCAAAGACATGTTTTGTTTGGGGTGGATTTCAGAGTAAAGTCTGGAGCTATTGGGACTTCCATAGCTGCCTTTTATAGTCAGCCAGGAGGGTCTGTGCATGGAGCATATCGCTCTCTGGGACCCAGGAATTTTCTTCTGTTGTATATCCCTTCCATCGGACAAGATAAGAACGATCTGTTGGTCTCCTGCAGTGGTGTAAAATACATTCAATTTCATATTCCTCTTCTCCTGCAATAAGGTCAGGAGGTGGTGATGGGAAATTCCATTCGTATGTCTCGGTCTCAGTATACCAAGTGAAGAGTGATGCATGGAATACATCATGAATTTTCCATGTTTTTGGGAGGCATAATCTGTAGGTGATCAGCAATAGTACCTGTGTAATGGTAAAGGGGCCTTCACGTTTTGATGTGAACTTTGGATCTGTAATGGCCCGTTAGAGGTTCTTTGCTTCCAACCATACCTGTTCTCCCTTTTGAAATGGACAGAAATTCCATTGAGTTCATGCTGCCATGGTTTGTGTGCTAGTTCGTACACAGTAATCGCCTCGTTTCTATTTGTGATAAGGTTTTTCAACCTGGTTTCTACTGTGGGGAGATCCATTGGTACAAGTGCCATTGGGAGCACCACTGGTTCATAGCCCATGAGTAGGTAGAACAGAGATTTGCCAGTAATAGAGTGTGCACAATGATTGTGGACAAATTCTGCTATTGTGATATGTTCTGTCCAGCTAGTCGGGTAGTCTCCACACACAATGCGAAGTGTAGATTCAGCTGCTTGGTTGAGTCTGGATGCAGGTTTGGTGTCACATTGTTTTGGGGGAAAGGAAAACTTTTCTACCATATGTAATGTAGCTGCCCTAAATATGTTCGAAACCAGTACTCAGGTATCTAAGAATCTGGCACAAAACAAAGGAACTACTAAAGATGGTTATACTCAACTTCCGGGCACAGGCAGGGTGCAACCCTTACAGAAGGTACATTTCTATTTCTTGGTTAACATGCTCTGTTTCTCCATCTGTTTGCAGATGGTATGCTGTCAACAGTGCTAGTTTGTAATTTAGGAGATGACCGAGTTCCTTGGCAAAGGCTGATGCAAACTGTGGCCCCCTATCAGAAATGATTTTGTCATATAGACCAAAGCATTTGTATACTGAGTGAAAAAATAAATTGGCAATTCCTTCTATGGTCACGGTTTTCATGGTGGGACATAAATTTACCCCCTTTGTAAGGCCATGGTCAATCATGACCAAGAGTGTGTCAAAACCCTGTGAGAGGGGGAGGTCAGTAATGAGATTGCAGAAGATCTGTTGGAAGGGGCGTGAACAAGCGGATGCAATAGGCATAAGGGGGGGAATCATAGGATATGTGTTGACTTTGTGCTGTTGGCAGGTTGCACAGCTGGAAACATAAGAACAAACAAATGCTGCGAAACTGGGCCACCAGAATTCAGCAGCAACAAGCTGGCATGTTTTGAGATACCCCGGATGTCCTGCAGTAATGTGGTTGTGACATTGTTCCATAATGAAATGGTGAAGGGGTGCATTAGAGGGTACATAGATGCAGTTACAGAATAATAGTGCACCGTTTTGGTGTTGCCAGTTGGCAAGATGAGAATGTAATGCCAGGGGAAGGTCTTCGTTCATGGACTGGAGGATTTGTAACACTAGGGGGTCATTGGCAGAGGAAGCGGAGATGCAGTTAGATAGGGTGACGTTGATCAAATTAATAAAGAGTGAGGGGGGTAGAAGCATGACTTCCATGTTATCGGTGGAATCATCTGGGCAATGGTCTGGGCAATGGGATAAGGCATCCAGGGCTGCTAGTTGGGTAGTGGGCATGTGAGAAATCTGCAGATTGTAGTCTGCGATGTCAAGAAGCCAGCAGGCTTGACGACAATTGAGTTTTTGCAGTTGTTTAAAGTATGTTAGATTTTTATGATCCATAAAAACCTGTACTGGGTGTGCCGAGCTGAGCAGATAATGATGCCAGGCATTCAACGCACAGATAACTGCAAGAAGTTCATGGTCATAGATATCATAATTTTGTTCTGTTGCCGAGAACGTTTGGGAAATGTTACGATTTCCCCGTCATTATCGTCGGACTACTCTTTTTCCTCTGTTTGTCTCTTACGGACTATCACTTTCTTCCCGCGACGCCCTTATCGGACTACTTCGGCGCCGCGTCTGCTGCTGCAGGCTTCCCCCCTCATGTCATCTGTATTACTATACGACTGCGCCTTACTCATTTGATAGCCCGGTCGCTGTACTTATTTCCTCTTTCACTCGTGGTCCGAGCACCCCGTAGATACCTATTTATGTTACGCGTGGTGCTCCTTGTACTTTAGTTTAGTTCTCCTTGGTTAATACCAAGCGTCTGCTTTGCTCCACAACGTTCTCTTCCGTTGTGAACCTCGGGCACCTAGTCATCGTCCTACTATTGAGTGGACGCTTCC
>JBBPKM010000930.1:0-11142 GCA_038089255.1 Austroboletus rostrupii | reverse complement strand
AGATGTATGTCATTGCGCCAGGAGGACTGTCACGGCCTTGAGAAAGCTTGTGCCAGGCGGCAGTGCCGGCTGACGACAGGGATCCGACGCTGCCTCATTGGCTGGGGCGGTGACTCGCCCAGATCCCAGATTGTTTACTTTGTCTCCGGCGCTGGCGATCCCCCGGACTCGGCAAATGCCTTACCGCACCACTCCTGTTCCCACGATCGTATCTCCGACGTGCACGGCGCCCGGGCCGCCCACTACCCGGTACCCCCTCCGAGCTCCACGCGATGGCATCTGTCGACCCCGGCCATGTCAGAGATCTGCCTGTGGTGCCAAACAACCTCTCCAGGGCCCTCGCCTCGCTGTCTCCGGCATGCGAGGCAGGCCTGTGCTCCCGCGAACCTACAGCGGACCTGCCACCTTGACAGGAGGAGAACTTCTTTTGTCTGTGGTGGCATCCAGTCGTGGACCGAGCAGGCTCTGTCGGACCGCGGTCTGTGTGCAGCTGACTCGCAAGTGTGTGAACTATACACGGCTATCCTGGCAAGTCCACTGTCACGTTCGCCAGTGCGAACCCATACTTCCGCTTTTGGTTGGTCGCGTCGATATCGGTGAGAACACCTGGTGACATACTCCACACCCGCGTAGCTTTGGGCCTAATCGCGATGGCTGTTCTTCGCAGAACAATATTGACCGCAAGACACATAGGCGTCTATGCCTACGTCATGCTCCGATGAGTGGCGTCAAATTGAAAAAGTACCGTCGCAAAAAAAATTCTCCTGCTTTCTATCGAGATATATGAACACGACCGATGAAAACCTTGTCGTTCATATCAGATTTCTCTCATACTCGTTGAGCTTCGCGATGACCAAGTAATCTGTACTGACCCCATGTATGCATCCTCTGAGTCCTGTAATTGAGCTCAATTGCGACGCTGTCTCGGCAACGCTATCAGCTGTGGGGTCCCCGTAATGTGCTCCTCGACGGTCAGCGGACACCCGCTCCCTATGGCGATGTGGCGGTTCGGTTCACGTGCCACACTGTGGACCGAACCCACGGCACGTTCAACGTGGTCCGGTGGGCGCCTCGCTTCCACAATAATATGTACCTTTTAATCCTAGTCCCCTCTTTTCTCCCATGCTACTGGCTCTCAGTGGTTGACCTTGATGGAGTCCCAGTCCGACCCCTCCTCCAGACCGGGCAGCATGCCGCCCAGCTCTCCTCCCCAGGACCCTGCTTTCCTCGAGCCACCCAGGGCCTCCTACTACGAGCTCGCCCCGGACTCATTCGCCAGCGATTCTTCTCGTGGATCGATCGCCCTGCATTCTCCAGGCAACGCGTCGCCTCTTCTTTCACGACAGGAGAAGCGTTTGAGCGAGCTCGTTGCTGCTTCCGAACTGCCCACTTCTGCACCGCCTGCTTCCTCTAAACGGTCGATCTTCACTCGCCCTGTTTTTTGGCTTGCTGTAATTGTCGCCGTCGTCATAGTAGCGGTCGCAGTCGTTCTCCCAGTCTATTTCCTTGTCATTAAACATAGCTCCACTTCGAGTTCCACTCCTTCGGGAAATGCGGCGACGACTGGCGGAAATGGTTCGGTGGTCACGACCTCTGATGGCACGACATTTACTTACATCAACAACTTTGGGGGCTTCTGTAAGTCTTCTCATCCCTGGTCTGAAAACGATATTGCGTTGGCCATTCCATCAAACAATCTTGTCATTCGCGCAGTCTTGCTATGATTAGCACCATGCGCGTTGCATGCATTCACGTCTCCACGATGATCCTTCCCTATTTCCCCAACGTTTGTTAACCCAACTACTCATTTGGGACGTTTTCACAGGGGTGTATGATCCGAATGACCCCTTCAATAATAACGCTCAGCCAAACTCATGGACACCTCCACTGAACACGAGCTGGACTTGGGGTCAAGATAAAATTTACGGGTAGGTTCTCGCGCCTCGTGGTATACCCTCTCACGGGTGTACATCTCCATAGGGTCAATTTAGGAGGGCTCTTCGTTCTAGAGCCCTTCATCTCTCCTGCGCTCTTTCAGAAATACCCTCAGGCGGTGGACGAGTGGACTCTCAGTACCCTCATGGCTGCGGATCAATCAAGTGGCGGCCTGGATCAGATCGAGGAACATTATAAAACATTCATTGTATGTAACTTCCGCCGTTTTTAATTCATCTATCCACCCACTGTGTTTACAGACGGAGCAAGACATTGCGGAAATTGCCGGGGCTGGGTTGAACTGGATCCGGCTGCCCATCCCGTTTTGGGCTATCGAGAAATGGGATTTCGAACCTTTCCTAGAGAAAGTCTGCTGGCCGTACGCGTGTCTTTACATCATCGGAATAGAACGTTCTGACGGTCTTGCTAGATATATTCTACGTGTTTTACAATGGGCACGTAAATACGGCATTAGAGTAAATCTAGATTTGCACACTATCCCCGGCTCGCAAAACGGTACGTATGTATTTCGTCTTGGCCCGAACAAAGTGCTTATACGCGACGCGAAGGTTATAATCATTCTGGAAAAGAAGGAAGCGTCAATTTTCTTAACGGTGTCATGGGCTTGGCCAACGCCCAACGCGCCGTGGACTATATTAGAATTATTACTGAATTCATTTCCCAGCCTGAATGGCAGCCCGTCGTTCCCGTTTTCAGTATCGTAAACGAACCACTCTTAGCCACTATTGGCAGAGACCAGCTGACAACTTTGTGAGCTGCCGATCGTCACATCAGAACGTGTCACTGAAACACATTCTTCTCAGCTACCTTCTTGCCTATGACATGATTCGCAATATTACGGGTGTTGGCGAGGGCAATGGTCCTTACATCGCCATTCATGATGGCTTTCAAGGCGTGGCAAGCTGGGCAGGCTTCTTGCAAGGATCGGATCGAATTATTCTCGACACGCATCCTTATTTTGCCTTTGATGGTAATCCAAATACTTCGCCCATTGCAACTGGCACAGGTCTTCAAGCGGGCGGGATCTGGCCTCAGACTGCCTGTAACGCATGGGCTGATAGCATGAATACCAGGTGCTTTGGATGACCTGACCGATCGATTCCTTCTCTCACATTCTTCATAGCCAGACTGCATTTGGTGTAACTATTGCAGGCGAGTTCAGCAACGGGTATAATGATTGTGGACTTTACCTGACGGGCACAACCGGAACGGCGAGCTTTGGGTCGTCGTGCTCATTGTTCCTGGACTCATCTCAATGGAACCAAACGGTGAAGGATGGCCTCATGGAGTACGCTCTGGCCTCCATGGATGCTCTTCAAAATTGGTTCTTCTGGACCTGGAAGGTATAAAATCTCGATTCGTCGTTGCTCGTGTACGATTGTTGACGAGTTGTTGATGTAGATTGGCAATTCGTCCACTACAAACACCGTCGAATCACCCCTCTGGTCATACCAACTCGGTCTGCAGCATGGATGGATGCCTCAGGATCCCAGAACGGCGCTCGGAACGTGTGAAGCTCTCGGTGGCCGCCGGCAACCTTTTGATGGTCAATATGCGTCGTGGCAAACGGGCGGCGCAGGAGCTGGCACCATCGCCGCGACGTCGATAGCCACGTACGGCAGCTATCCACCATCGAGCATAAACGGTTTAACGACGAGCGCGAACCAAGCGCTATTGCCGACGTACACGTCTACGAGCGCCGTGCCTACACTTCCTCCCCCCACGTTTACGCCTAGTCCGACTGTCAGCGTCGGCGGAGGATGGTACGACTCGGCTGATACTGGATTGGCACCTACCGAGGTTCAGGGGTGTAGTTATCCCGATGCCTGGGACGCCGTCAATTCTCCAATGCCGACTGCACTGTGTCCGCCTGGGACGACTGTTGCAGTCACTAGTAATGTTTCCGTAACGAGCGATGCTCTGGTGACGACAACCACTCCGATAACGACCACTCCGACGACAACGACGACAACGACAACGACTACTCAGACGACGACCACTGCTACAGTAGCAAGTAGTACTAGTACTACTCCGGTGACGATATCTGTTATCGTGCCTACGGCCCGCCGGGTACGATGATCTCGTACAAGCTTCGTTGTCTCGTGCTCGAAGAGTGACACTGGAACATACCCCACACATTGCGATAATTTTATCTCGCATGTCGTGTACTTCTTTCCTTCTGCCTGCTTGTTGAACTGTTGTGAGTACTTAGTGTTGTACGAGCTCACGGTGGCCCTGGTGGGCCTTACGACGCCCTTGACACTCTTCACGAACTTCACTTTACGCCGTGATCGTCGGACGTTTAGACGATAGACATTTTTTGTTACTTTTTTCGCTCCAGCTAGTAGAGGCTTTTACGGGGCTATCTATGTGCGGTTTGCTTTTGCCTAGATCGCCCAAATGAAGTTCTGCTAACTGGACGACGCTGCCAGCAACGATGGAAAGGCTAGGAAGTGCTTTGATCAACACCGATGACCTCGCAGTCACTGATCTCTTCCCTATCCAAAATCCCTGAACTCAAGAGGACAGAAGTGGTGCTTCGCTTCGAGAAGCTCGACTTGTTCATGCATCATGCACCATGATTCTAGCCACCCGCCGAATCACTGAAAGACATGTTGCTTGCTGTGCAACCAGATGAAAAACTGGGAAACACAGCATTGGAGGTTTAGACTTCGCCGGTTTCGTCAAGTTGCCGCTTTTGGACTGTTACCCTTGCCGACCACGGGCAAATATTCGCGTCTATACATTGGCGTGCCCCTGTTATTTTCTCCCGGAGACCGGCAAGTCCCCAGATGCCTTCCATTCGTAAGATATGCTTCGTCTTGTTTTTTTTTCCCCCTTTCTATTCCCGGGTCTTCGGCATACACCCGGTCTCCTTTTTATTATTATTTTTCTCATGGTCTTCCCATTCCGTGCCGCAGCGGTGGTTTCGTGGCGTGGCGAATGGACGCCAACCTATATACGTATGAAGCGGTGTTATTAAATCCCTGCAGGCTCTTGCAACGGGGACGCTCTCTTCTAGCCTTCGGATCGCTCCGCTTTTGCCAATCGTCAAGGTGGTGTCAATGGTAGGGACCGACGGAAGGGCCGATCGGAGGTCGACTTGGGGTACGAATCCAGCATCATCTGACTTGAAACTTTCACCCGCATGTTGACTCGTCTCCGTGATGGCGCGTCTATGCCTAATCCAGTCGTCCATGAAACGGGCCAGAGTGGATTTTGTTGGGCTTATCGACCAACCAAAATTATTTTCCTGGCCGCACCCCTTGGACCCTATACCACGGCGTATGTCCGACGAGATGAGACGCGTAAAAATTATGGAGGAACGTTGAGGGTCTACGTGTCGAGTGAGCCCATGGTCCGGTTAAATTTATTACTGCCATCACTTGCCGTTCCCTTGGCGTGATCAGGCCGTTTTGGCTGGTTTTTTATTCGGAGACGAAGAGGCCAGTTGCCTTCCATTCTGTCACCGTCATGCCGTCCACCGGTGGGCCCCTCAGGGATCGAACGATCCACCAAACAATATTGGTGGAGCTGGGACGAGAACATGGGTGGCGCAGTGCGAATGAACGAACTTTATTTGTCTTTCGCTCGTTCGCTCTTCTCTGGACCATGGGAGGCATCAGAAGGCGAGTCAGGTGTCCCCCCCCCATGTTGCCCCTGGACTTATCCTCGGTCGTTCTTCGACCATTTTTATACTGGGCTCGTCGATACTTGCTGAGCCTGTCAGCGTTTAAAATTTCTTACCCTCGTACAGTCCAAGAGATGCGTATGGTGGCAGTGAGGCACCCTCCCCCCTGCCCCCTCCCCACTTCCCCTGGACTCTGCGATGGCTCGACGATGCCCAACGACGCCAGATATCAACGAAACCAGGTTCTGACTTGGAGAACGCTGAAGCGCTGATACCCTGGCTGTCAAGCCCCCCCTCTCTCCCCACTGGCTCGGCAACGTTGCCCTCGGTGCCAAGCCTTGGGCGCCTTTACGATTTCCCACCGCAGTTTCCACGGCGCTAATTCTGGCTCGCTCTGGACCTTACGAAGGGCCGCTAGAGCACCCTTGGTGATCCGGTGTGTTCCACAGAGCTGTCACCGCTGAGCGTCGCTGTCTCCAGGCCCACCTTTTATTGTTCCTAGATGGGAGCCCGACTCGACATTGTGTAGCTGGATCGGACGGAGGAATCGAGAAGCCGCCCTGTGCACTTGTCAGACGCGGTACCATTTTTAACCCGGAGGCCGCGACGGTATTCTCACCGTTCCAGATGCCGTGCGTCGGATCCATCAGATCCCTTTTTTTTTTGTTTTTTTAAAATACACTGTACAGTGTCCGGGACTATCTGAAACAGGTGCCTCAGGGCCAGCGCCGAGAACAGCTTTGTCCGTACACATGCATGGTACCTCGTTCACGATCAACATGGCGATAGTGGATGGCGGCGATATCGACATGGTCGACGGGGCCTAGTAGAGGCTGTTCATTGGTCGAACATAACACAGGAGCGGAACCCTCGCACCGTTGGAAGCGCTCCGATGAGCTGCCAATGAACCCTCTTGATCTTTAATACACCGTACGAGACCCCAACTCTGCCCCACTTCATGAAATTCAAGTTCCAAGCAACGGACATGACCGACTCGGAGTCTGTCATCGAGATATGCTCCGGATCGGTCCCCCGTCGAGCACAGCTAAATTAGTTTCTCTCCAATGTTCTAGTACTTGCGCAGGTTCAATGATCGTCTTCAAAGTCGGTCCGTTCATTCGTACTGTTTCTTTTTTTTTTTTTTCGCTGACCGTTGTCCCAAAGGCACCGTACCCTGTGGCGCACGAGTCAGCGAAACATTCTCCGCTCGATGGTCGGACTCGTATCTGAGTTTTCCTTGCTGCTTACCCTCGTCTGCGCAAAACGCCTTTTAAGAGTGTAGGGCCGGAGGGTGCGTCCTCGATGATCAGCCTTGTGTGGCTGTACAAATGTGACGGTGACTTTACTCATGGTTTCGGTTCAGCCCGGCTTCATCAGGAATTTCCTGACGGATGGATAATCCATTCATCTAATGCACTCGTGCAGTATGCTTGGTTGTGTCCTGAACCCATTTCCTGGTGTTCCTAACAGGCATTTCGAGGGCGGGGGGGGGGGCCCCAAGCGCGCCGACCGACTGCCCAAGATACCTCGGCACTGGTACCCGCCAACACATCGTCATTTTTATATGATTGCGCTGATGACGCCAGCGCGTACGGCCAGTCATGGACAAATTGTAGAATATTGGACGAAACTGCATCGTTTTATTCTCTGATCTGTACGGTGGCGACTGTATTGTATATTCTCCAGTACTGAGCGATACGAATTTCCTTCGTCGAAGCAAAGACAGGTCGTCAAGGAATAGCAAGAGGACAGAACAAGAAAAATTCATACGAAACACACATACCCTCTGCAAATCGAGGTCGATCAATACTCGACAGCATCTTCGTCGTCGGCCCGCATGCCACCCGAGTCGTCTTTCCGCTCCGACTCGGTGGGCTCGTTCTCGGGCTTTGGTTCTTCATCCGTGTTCATGTCGGCATCTGGCGAAGGTGCAGGCTCTTGCTTGGATTCCTCCGTCTCCTCGGCCATCTCCTTGTCCTCGCCCTCTTCTTTGGAGGCTTCCTCGCGCTCCTTTTTGCGCCGCACGTCCTCTTCGGCAACACGGCGTCGGAGTTGCTTGATCTCCTCGACACCTGCAGCACGCTCTTCACGGAATGCTGCCCACTCCTTCTCAGCTGCCTCGATGACCTGTCGTAAAATAAGCACACGTCAATATTCGACAGCCATGATCGTAAAGGGAAAGTCTCGGCTAACGCACCTCTGCCTTTCGTCGTATAAGAAAAGATTCTTGGGCAGCCGTTAGGACAGCTGGGAGGTAGTAAAGCGGCGGTATTTGAGAACGCAGGGGCGGCGCAAGAGGGTTGGCGGAAGGGGTTGGTGGAGATGCATGAGATGGCGGAATGATGTCGGTTGTCAACAAGAAGTTGCTCAGCATTGGCAGTCGCGCTCGTCGAAGTTTGTACTGGAATCGTTCATTAGAACACGATTTATGTGAAAAGAAGAGCAGGCGTACGATGGAATCTTTGAGCTGGAGGTCTTCTTCTTTCCTGTTGGCGGCGGTTTTGTCTTTCTTGGCTTCTTCTGCTCGCCTGACAGAGTCAGTCTCCTTGCGTAGCTTAGCCTGTAGTCTCTGCTCAATCAGTTGTCGCTTCTTGGCCTACGAGTGGGTTAGTCGGGTGAGATGTTAAACAAGGAAAAGACGGACAGCCTCGCTCGCGTTCCTCTCCTTGTCCTCGATCTTGGCCTTGTTCAACGTGCCAAGTACAATACCAAACATGCTTTTACCGCGCTTGCGTTCACCGGACATGACGGTGAGGTCAATCTTGGGTCGTCTCTTGTTCGTCGTGGCCATCGCTGCGGGGCCTGTTGGAGGGTCATGCATCTTGGCATCTTGGGATTCCACTTGCACATCCCGCGAAGGTCTATGTGGGGATCAGGATATCAATGGTGGCAGTCAAGAAAAGGACAGACTCTTCTGAAGACATTTGCGGTTTTTATGTCCCCGTTCGTGAAGACGGTTCAGAGGGAGCCATATTACATAACGCTGTTCGGTAATTGGATGCACCGCCACAACGACTACCCTACCCCCACGATGGCTCCAAAGACCACCACGAAATCCGGCGTCATCAGCAAAAAGGAGCCCCGGGAAAAGAAACCAGTTGATTTGGACGAACGGTCAAGGCGGCTGTTTTCATCGTTGTGTGCGCAGATTGAGGGTGGTCATTTCGCCAACGCCGTCAAGACGTGTAACAAGAGTGAGTGGTCCGATTTCATCTCCCTTCAGGAGTCACTGACGTATGCAACGTGCGCTAGTCCTTCGTTTCCATCCTGCAGATAAGGATGCACTGCAGACCAAATTGTTTTTGCTTCTTCAAACAGAGCAATATGACGCTGCGCTGTCTCTCATAGCCGATTCCACGAGCGGGGATGGTCCTGATTACATATTCGAGGAGGCGTATGCAATGTACCGCCTCAATAGGGAGGAGGAGGCAGTCGCCGCTCTTGGTCGAATCAAAGGGTCGGAAAAAGATCACCGAGGAGTGCTTCATCTCGAGGCTCAGTTGGTACGTGCAAGTCACGCCTTCAACACGGATAGTTCATAACAGATCGACGTCGTGGTTTTCTGTGAACAGAACTATCGCCAAGGGTCATATCAGTCCAGTCTTGATCTCTACAACGAGTTGCTGGAGACCGCAGAGCCTGTGCGTTTTGCACCGCCTGTGTTTGACCCACCACTGACCGTCTTCGCAGCAATCGGAGGAATATTCTGACATTCTGACGAATCTCACCGCCTCACAGAAGCATCTGGAGTTTATCAACACAGGGTTCCTGCATGTTCTTGATGCACTACCGTCCTCGATTAGTTCAACGATCGAGACGTTGCCACCGCCATCTGTGCAGACGAGCGTGAACTTGGGGTCTACTGGTGCTGCGCTTGCTGAAACAGGAGTGGGGCCCGAGGAGTCTGCGGCCGCGGGCAGGGCCAAGAAAGTGCGGATGAAGCGTGTGCCAAAGGGTGTAATTCCGGGCGTGACGCCCGCACCTGACCCGGAACGGTGGTTGAAGAAAAGCGAGCGATCGTCGTCTGGGCAGAGTGGGAGGAGGCGGAGAGGTGCGGGGGGAGGTGCGACACAAGGTGTGATTCTGGACAGCACGGCTGCACAGAGTCACGGCGGGAAATCGACGGGTGGAGGAGGCAAGGGCAAGAAGAAAAAGTAAATTAGATGGACGTGTAAGACGGCTCACCGTTAATGATTCGATCTATGACGTATCTCAATTTATCAGCCTTGTCTTCACAGCTCGAACACTGCCAACTCGAAGCCTTGAACCAGTGCCATCTCAGAGGTTCTCTACCATCGCAGAAGGGCAACTGGACGTCGATGTTGGAGTGCCCCCTACGCGAAGACTGGCTCGCATTGCGCGTGTTGGAAACGAGGCTGTGGACGGCAAGTAATTCACGCACCATCATTTCGATTGCCTTTCCTCAGCCTCAACCCACTTGTCATTCATACTAATAGGTACACGTGGCCGCGAGCGTGGATAGGCCGGCCATCTCTGATGCGGGGGGGCCGCTCTCTGTCCTCTCGACGGACTAGTTCGCTGTCATGTCTCCTCCAGCGTATTTGCAATGCTCCAACTGTCTCGGACTCGTTGCAGTCTAACGAGTACGACGTTGCAGAACCCCGCGTGCACCTCAATGAGCACCGCGTTCATTCCTGCTCGCCTGTGCAGCCAAATAATGCATAATGCAATATCCTTTTGGAAGAAAGCGGCCTCGCGTCTTCCTGGCCTCAGGTTCCAATGTGACATCCACGGCTTCTCGTCTGGTAAGCAACGCCCACCCTGACGCTGCTCGGCTCTTCGCCATGCACCATGCACGCCCTCCGCAACGCACCTAGACTGCTTAAAAGGCCTCCAAGTCCCCTCGGCTTCCCCCCAGCTTCTGTTTTTCTCTTCATTTCTAGTCACCTCTCGAACCCTACAACTCGACTAGCATGGACCGTGAAGTACTTGGTGTTCTCGTTCTCGCCCGCAACGGCGACCGATATGAATTCTTACAAAATCCCTTGACTTACGCGCCCGAATTCACCGAGAGCACTCCTCTCGGCGCGGTAAGCATGCCTCCCAGTCCTTTTGACAGGCCCTCATGCCCTCGCAGGCCCAGTCACACCATCTCGGGGAGTACCTCCGTGGGGAGTACTTGTCCCCTGCGAGCCCCTCCTACATCAATGGCATCGATGCCGAACTCGTTGACACCCACCAGGTCCAGGTCCATGCCAAGGCCGGCGGTGAGGGCCCTGTGATCTTTGACTCTGCCATCGCCCTTCTCCAGGGTCTTTTCCCCCCCAACCCGAAGAACTCGATTAGGTTGGCCAATGACACTGTTGTTACCTCCCCTCTTGGTGGATACCAGTACATCCCTATCGAAACTGTCGAACCCGGAAACGACCGCTCTCTCGAACCCTGGACTGACTGCCCGGTATGTTTTACCACCCTCATTCCCACGAGGCCAGAGAACGTGTTTTGATCCGTTGCCATACTTTCGACAGGCTTTTGAGGAGCACGTCGCGAGCGTGTATTCCTCTTCCGAATTCAAGGCTGCTGAAAAGGCTTCG
>JBBPKM010000929.1:0-11149 GCA_038089255.1 Austroboletus rostrupii | reverse complement strand
GACCAATGCTGACTCAGCATTGGTCTGGTCGGCGCACAGCCTGGAGACACGACTGCGTATTTGAAAGTCGATCTGATCTATTCAATTTTCCGCCCGATACGCTTGCGAACCTCTAAGTTACAGCCCATTTGTTTGTGGTCGGTTTCTCGAGACGGATATACTTTGCTCCTCTAATAAAGTCGGTGCACATATATAAATCAAGCCACTATACATGCTTCCCGTAATATTCGCGTGCAGAAGGTGCTATTGCAGTCAATTCTTGCTGAGTGCCACTGGTACTGGGTTTGGGTCGATGGGTATCCACTGCCCCTATGGGTAAGGTGTACCTTGGAAAGCCACTGTCTCAGCTATGATAAAGAAAAAATATACGAACGTGTACCTTTCCTCGTCACAGCCGTATGCTTTCGGAGTTAGCTTGATGACGGTATGCAACGGGATCTTGATGTAAGGGAGGTCCGCTTGTGGTAGATCATGGAAATACGCATACCTGTACATGTATAATTCGGAGGGGCAAGAGTGACAACATTACCAAGAAGACTTACAAGCATCGCAAAATGGCCTGATGGCCAAAGATGAGAATATTTTCTTGCCGTTCAAGCTCCATGATCACAGGCTCTAATCGCACGACCACGTCGCGGTACGATTCTCCTCCTCTATAACGATAATTGAACTTGTCTTCGTCACGATTTGCAAAGTCCTCCGGGTATGCTAACTTTCCGGACGTCAGTTTAGTTTCTCTACCAGAGTTTCACTCACTTCGATCTCTTCGTACGTCATTCCATCGCACACCCCAGCATCCAGTTCATCCAAGGATTTCCACGTCAATTTGGGGTAAGGTAGACACTGTGCCGTTTGGATCGTGCGTTGAAGAGTAGAGGTCCAGACCTGCAGATACATCGGTGAGATGGATATGGGATATCGCTAGTGAGGGGAACGTCAACTTGCAGTCAACGGCGCGTCCCCGACATGTTTACGGATAAGTTCTGGAAGAGCTCGGGCATACTTGAGGCCCCGCTCAGATAGGGAGGAATCTCCACCTATTTTTCCCTGAAGGTTGAACTGGCTTTCGCCATGCTACATCCAAGATTCAGTTCGTTCTGTTTGAAACAGTAGGATGTCCTTACCCTAGAAAAGAAAATGCTTCGGGGTTTCACGTGGAGGTTCATGAGATAAAAAGCAATGCGACTCTGCAGATACCCATTGATGCGCGAGAGTGTGACCTCGTTACCGACATCGATTATTCGAAGGTATGAGAGATGCGGTTCTGTAATGGTCTCGTAAACAGCCTCGTACTCCTTGATACGCCTGATAAAGTCGCGTTCAGCAACTTCCTTTGGAAGATCTTTGTAATCGGGATCCCCCGAAGAAACTTTAAGAGCCACATTAGCCGCTATCACTGCAGGATCATTGCAAATAGATTCGAGGAATATGACTTGGATTCCCCTCTCCTTGGCAACTCTCGCTTCGATTTTACCTCTGCTATGTCCTCAGATTTGACGGTGATTAGTAACAACGTGGTACTTGCCGCCGACTCCGTGTGCTGTTGGTCGCATCTACGCAACACTCAGTACGAGAAGTTGAAAAAATATATATTACCTCACCGTGTATGCCTACGTTACCGCCCTTTTTCAACCATTGTATAAGCATCTCTAAACAATCTTCAGCCAACTGCTCTCGGACTCTGGTTGCTTCGACATTGTTATGACTAAAATATTGCGCTGTGTGATCTTCCTTGATCCCGCTCCTATACAGAATGAGCGCACGCACAAAACAAGCATTGTTTCACGAACTGTAACGCCTTCTGCCTGGCACGGGAACGACGTAGTTGCCCAACGTTGAAAACCTCGAGTGAGACTTTAGCACGTGAGTAGTCGACGCTGCAGACCTGTCTACCTGAACATCGTATTCAAGCCACTGGAGACCGACTCAGTAGAGAAGCGGTGCAGAGTACAAGAATGGTGACCTTGAGATACCGCATGAGCTTGTTGCTCAGATAAGATTTCCCCCGCGCGGGTAGTCCAACCTGGATAATTTGTTATGGATCACCGTAGGGCTAAACAAAGGTGACGTGCCATGGCCAATACGATCTTGGCTTCGGAGTAGTCGGGCTTTGCGGCTAGACATATGGGTCGACGAGCGGGGTGTGAGTGATGCTCGGGAACACACCTTTGTTTCCGATGCCGACTACGGAGCGTGGCGGGGTTGGTGCCTGCGAGCCCTTCCGGCTAGATGCAGTAGACTCGTCAAACTGCTTGAGCCTGTGAGTGCTAGGTGGGGATAAGCTCCGATGTCGAGGATCTAAACGCACATGGGACCTCCAGCGCCAAACATGACTGGGGGAGGTGCGCGGTCTGGAAGGGGGGTGTTGTCGAGGGGGGCGTCTGGTTGCATGCTGGCGGGCACACCGGGTGTCCTGGGCTGCGGGGGATCTCGGGAGGATGTGGAAGGCAACTTGAAGACGCTAATTTATGCCTAGTTGGTCGTAGTACTAGCAGATAACCGAGCGCACTGCATGTCCTCGACGGTCATCTCGCACGCCTTCCGACCGCGTCGCGCCTTCCACTCGACGCTGTCCACAACGATTGCACTCGCCCCTCCCGACTCAACTTGCTCCTTCTTCGTCCTGTACGCTTTCCCCCAGAGCATCATCATTGACACGTATGAGCTCGTCGACCGCCGTCTTTCCTTTGAGTTCTGGGGCGAATCAAACCTGGAACTCCCCGTGTTTGCCCTCAATCAGTCCGCCGATTCGTTGCTGCTCGTAAACGCCACCCCCGCCGACGCTCGCTCGAGGCAAATCACGCTAGACATTCCTGTTCACGCGCGGTATGGCGAACCTAGTACGCTTTCGGACTCGTCAATCAAAGTGTCTTCCCCTACCTGCTTCTGGGCCTGTCCTTCCTCTGGTGCGCATGCCGTGCGGAGCCATCCTGTTCATGTTCTGACCCTCACTTCAGCAAGTGTTTCCGCGACGTATTCCTCCGATTCACCGGTAGGACGTTCGACGGTACTGAGTTCGTTGGCACACTTTTCCGTGCAAAGCGAGTCGTCGTATCATGGGTTGCTTCAAATCCCTGTGGCTTCCAGGCATGATTTGTTTTTCGTCGAGATCGGGACTGCAACTGTCGTCTTCATGGCATTTCTGTGGTTAGCCTACCGCTCCTGGGGTGCTTCCAGGGCACTTCAAAATGGCCACCTCAAACAGCAATAATAATGAAGATATCCATAGATGTGCTTTTCTATGAACTTGACAGGAATGCAATAGCGAGAGATCAGTACGTACAAATACTCTAAAGTAAGGCGTCGTGGAGCTCCGGCTTCAAGCCTAGCCAGAGTCGTGCTAGACAACTACACAGCGCCGTTGTTTCACCATCTTCCCCCAACGACCTTTCATGCTTTCCCTGATGGCGAGGTTGAACACATCTTGGACACCGGTGCCAGTCTTGGCTGAGCATTCGACATATTTGGCCCCGATCTCCTTTGCAACACTGGCGCCTTGCTCGGCGGACACTGGTACTTGTCCTTGTGCGCTGAGCATACGTCGTGTTTGGTCGTCTCGTCGTAGGTCGATCTTGGTGCCAACCAATATGAGCGGTGTCCCCTCGCAAAAATGCGCAACTTCTGGATACCACTTGAAGCAGTGATTCAGAACATGCAAAATGCTGCAGGATTCGGATTAATGCGAACCTTGTCTTGAACGTTTCCTAGGCTGACCGGAAAGTCGACGGAAAAGACGATCAAAATGACGTCGCTCTCCGGGTAACTCAACGGTCGTAATCGATCGTATTCTTCTTGTCCTGCAGTGTCCCAAAGCGCCAGTTCGACCAGCTTTCCGTCAAACTGAATCTGTGTCACATAATTTTCGAATACCGTCGGTACATAAGACTGTGTAGTTGCTTTTCTCTGAGCCCGAGCAAGCAAAGCAAAGTGTGAATGCATGCATACCTCTGGAAACCTATTTTCCGCGTACACGATGAGAAGACACGTCTTTCCGCAACCGCCTTAGTGTTATATTTTTGAATGATGTTGAAGGACGAACAAACTATCCCGCGCACCATCGCCCACTACGACTAGTTTCTTCTTCACGTCCGGCCTGCGAACACCAGCTTGGTATGACGAGTCCATGTCGGAAATGCTCAGAGTCGTGCGCAGGACGCGAAGGAGGGCAAGAGAACGGAAAACACGAGCAAGCAACGGCTGGTTGGTCACGTGTCGCGTCGTACAGCAAGTACTATAGTGCTCGGATATGCAGCGTGGGCACGGGCGACGGTGGTCTGCTCGCAGAGGGCTGCAATGAACGACCGACTCGACCGAGAATAAACCGTTTGTGAGATCGTCCAGACTGTGCACTTGTTTTGGAGAGACGGGCGGTCGGAGCCTGTGGCGGTACACCAGAGTCACGCAGGCCACGCGTCACGCAGCACACAGCTCCTTCGTTTCGCCCTTCTCTTGGCCAACCCAGCACACACGCCAGCGCTCAACATGCACACCAGCGAGTACGACTACCTCTTCAAACTTCTCCTCATCGGTGACTCTGGCGTCGGCAAGGTTCGTTGGCTCATTTTCATGTGGCACTTGCCCTAATTCGTGACGCCCCAGTCCTGTCTGCTCCTTCGGTTCGCAGATGACACGTACACGGAGAGTTACATCAGTACCATTGGTGTAGACTTCAAGATTCGCACTATTGAGCTCGAGGGAAAGACCGTCAAGCTTCAGATTGTGAGTCCTTTGTCTGCTTGCTTATCATGGGGTTCCTCTGTCGCCCTCGTACCCCGCTGTTTTATCCGGTACCCGTCCCGGTTTTCATTCAACATGCCCCACGAGCTCCACTGACTGCTTCCTGCACGCATTTCAGTGGGATACCGCTGGTATGTGGTCTTTTGTCCTCTATGCACTCATTTTGACAGTCGTCAAATAGGCCAGGAACGCTTCCGCACGATCACTTCGTCCTATTATCGAGGGGCTCATGGTATTATTGTCGTTTACGATGTGACAGACAATGGTGAGAGCTGTGCACCTTGTTGACGATGGTTGCTAAGCGGATCCTCAGACACTTTCACAAATGTCAAGCAGTGGCTTCAGGAAATCGACCGGTACGCATCGGAGGGTGTTAACAAGCTGTTGGTAGGGAACAAGTCCGACCTTACGAGCAAGAAGGTGGTCGAGTACAGCGTGGCAAAGGTGGCGGTTTCAATCTCACTTTCGTGCCCGTCCGTCTCAATGTGACTCCAGGAATTTGGTGATCAATTGTCTATCCCATTCCTCGAGACTTCTGCCAAGAATGCGACGAACGTCGAGCAGGCATTCTTGACCATGGCCAAGCAAATCAAAGATAGGTGCGTAATTGCCAAACTGCACTGTGTCGAGTGCTGACATCTATGTAGAATGGGATCCACGTCAACGCCCGCCGGTGGTTCAAAGTCGTCGACCGTCACTCCTGGCCAGTCTGTACAGCAACAGCAATCTGGCGGTTGCTGCTGAATGAGGACACGTGTGGTCTACTAGCGAACTTGTTTACATCCTTTTTCTTGACATGCAATTCATTCGAGGATATCGTCAGCATTACGCGTGCGGTATGATAGGAGCGATATTCTTTCATTTACATACTACCTTCTCTCCCGAGTACTGCTCGAATGTAGCTGTTAGTTTGCGTTTAAAGCTGGCCTCCGTCTGTTGCTTGTCCCCATTTTTTAATAGTAATTTCTATAAAATACGTCCGAAGTCGGCCTGATCTAGCACTGACGCTCCGCGCACGGAATGCGATCGCTTTCGTGTCTTATCGATCTCGGCTGTCAAGATTTGCGAGTGGCTACAAAAAGGCTACAACCCAGTTCTAATCAGTCATCTCTCTTCCATGTCTCACTCAGGTGGTTACGGCGGTCACGGCGGTCCCCCTAGCGGCACTCGCCGCCTCCAGGTTATCACTAATTCTTTCAAGATCACAGGGCTCCCCAGGAAACAATACTATCAGTATGAGGGTGAGCCTCGTCCGCGTCGTCGTTGCCATGGAGGTTTAGTCCTTTTTCCCATGGCATTGTAAATGCAGTTTGTAAGTGCTCTAGACTCTCTCTGACCCTCGAGCGCCCACTCAATCAAACTTGCGTGTGTTTGGAAACACAGCATTCGAGGATGAAAGATTGAGAAGAGGAAAGGAAGCACGCCGACGCATTGAAGTCATCGAGAGGCTTCAAAACCATACTAACCCAGACATCTTCAAGCCCAAGGTCATCTACGACAGCGATGCCATTGCATACTCTTCCACTGTCCTCTCCTTCGGGAGCAGCTGCACGGTGATTCGTCAAAGATTTTTACGATCGGTCTACCTCTGATCCTCACAACCCGATAGTTTGACGTCAACATGATCGACCGCGCCCCAAGACCGTCCGGAGACGGTCAAGGCCAAGTTCGAGGTGTCATGAGAGTGACCTTCAAGCGCGTGGACGCGGCGCCCATTTCATTCGAGTAAGTAAGGGCCTTTGGGGAGCGGCTGTTTACCCAAATCATGCAGAGATCTCCAGCGCCTCATAGACGGGCACACCAGCGGCACCAGCCAACTCACTCCTCGTGCAACCGTTGCCCTGAACCTGATTCAACTCGTATTGCGCCAAGGCCCTAATTTGTACGTCATTCCACGTGGTGCGTCTTGCCACGTTCGGATGTACTGACAGTCGGTGATCACTAGGATGTTTCCCAACAATGAAAAGGCTTTTTTCTGCCGAGAGGCTGGAAGCCGAACCTTTGGAGGTCTTGAAGTTCTGAAAGGGTTTTATCAGTACGGACACTATTTCTATTGCGTGGCCAAGCATGATCATTGATCTTGACGAACGCGTAGGAGTGTTCGTCCCACACTCCGAAGTCTTTTAGTGAACGTTGATACCACGTGTGGGGTCGTGTAAGACCTGCTGATAACTCTAGGAGCTCTCTTAATTATCTCCTTCAGCTACCAAGAAGGTCCTATGGTTGATGTCGCCCTTGGTCTCTTGGGGCAAAGAGATATCCGCAAACTCTGCGTTAATGATCCTGCACAACTGGCAAAGTTCAAGAAATTCTTCAAGGGTATTCTTGTCACATTCACGCACCGCAAGGGGAAAAAGAAGATCGAGGGGATTGTTACCAGGGCTGGTTTCCAAGAATTTGAATGGATCAAGGACAAAGATGATGGCATCTCACAAATCATAACAATTCAGGTATGTTCCATGATATACTTCTTTCTTTCCATTCACTGTAAACCGGGGGTAGGCATATTTTAGAGAGATGTACAATCTTACGATCAGGTATCCCGAGGCTATTGGAGTTACAATTGGCGGCGGTAGCGTCGTGCCAATTGAACTGTGTATAGTTGCTCCCAACCAGCGTTACAAGCAGAGGTTTCCACCAGAGCTGACAAAGCTGATGGTTGAGCTCACCTCTGAGAAACCCAAGACCCGGCTCGAAGCAATAACTCGTGGCATTGGGAGAGGCGTAAGCGTTTACATTGGAAGTTAGGTATACCATATTTCGCTAATTCCCTGGTTACTCAACAAGCCCTTGGATTATTCATCATCACCTTTTGTGAGAGATGCCGAGATCGTGGTATCTACGACACCTACTGTTATCGATGGCAAGGTTCTGGCCACTCCTAGCATGGAGTACAAGGGTGGGACAGCGGTGATTACATTTTCTTCCTAAACAGAAGGACGTCGATCGATTTTTCTTATTTTGCTTTAGCATCCCAATGCTGGTTCTTGGAACTTACTGGGCCAGCAGTTCAACGAGCCAAAGAGCATCCTTTGCTGCGCTGTTGTTGATTATAGTTCCAATCCGAGAGATAGATCGAGGAATGAAAATGTTATGAGGATGATTCTTCAGAACTGTGAAAAGCTAGGTATGTAATGAGTTTTCTGTTTTCGTTAATGCGCTATTCACAGATTGTTAGGCATGCGTAAGTCCTTGACGTTGGTGTAACTAGATGTATACTAAGGTTTTGACAGGAACGTCTCCTCCGCGCGTGTACATTTCTTTCAATGGGGGTAACGCGATCGAGGTTGGTATAATTTCTTCCAGCCCTCGTCGTGATATTTCATTGCATGTATAGCCCCTGATTCAGCTCTCACGAGAGAGTGCACAAAACAATGCTACTTTGGATCTGGTCTTGGTCATCCTTCCATTTTCTGCCGCAGAGATTCGAACTACTGTAAAGCGTTGGGGAGATGTTCAAGAAGGGGTGAGTAATTTGGTATCTCACAGAAGCTACGTTGACGAACACGTCACAGATCGTCACACAGTGTGTTGTGAGTATTGACTTGCTAATTGTACGCTTCAGTATCTCAAACTTGTATTCAGCGCGTCGACAAACTGAACAAGGCCAACGACCAGTATTGTAACAATGTGGCAATGAAGTAGGTGCTGAGCTTTATTTTTTTGCAATCCCACCTTAAATACTGCGTAAAGGATCAACGCGAAATTAGGCGGTATCAATGCGGTACCTGGGTCTAATGTACTGAAAAAGCTTTCGGAACGTCCATACATCATCATGGGTCAGCCTTCAACATTGTCTCATCTGTCAGTGAACTGATTCGACTTTGAAAATAAAAAAAGGGGCAGATGTGGGTCACCCAGCACCTGGTGTCCATGATCAGCCTTCGGTTGCTGCACTCGTCGCTTCGTACGACCGGTATGCGATGAAATACCATGCGTACAGTACCATTCAGCAACCACGCCTCGAGCCTATCGAGCGGCTTCAAAGCATGGTCTCGGTGCGTACATGTGAGAATGAGCACGATGTCGACAGGTATTCATTGTCGGACGTCGATTAGACTGCTCTGGATCAGCTTGGGGCTCCAGCTGCGCGGCTCGTACTTTTCCGGGATGGACTGTCTGAAGGTGAATATTCTACGGTCGCCGAGAAAGAGATCAAGGACATCAGAGGTTGGCTTCCGCCTTCACAGCATCCTATGCATCATTCATGTTTCTTTTCTTTTCTTTTTTTTTTGCAAGCTGCCGTCGATGACGTGTGGAGGGTGAGGAACTTGAACGGCCCCAAGCCTACCTTGACGTACATCATCGTTGGGAAGAGGTCCGTTTTTCAGTAGATCTTTTGGATTCGTGCTCATATGTCTTGTTAGACACCACGTCCGATTCTTCCCCATGAACGAGTATGTGTTTTCTTTTATTGCTATTTAACTAGTATAGAGGTCATGCGTGTTGGCCAGACGGGATGGAGACAGAAAGTCTGGTAATTGCCCGGCTGGATTCGTAGCTGACCAGGGTATCGGAAACCCGATTGCGAGGGACTATTATTTGCTGTCTCATGGCGGTCTGTTGGGAAGTACGTGATCCATCTGTGTCGTCCACCGATTCTTGTCTGAACCGCCTTTTTTTTTTTTTTTTAGCGAGCAGACCTTCTCATTACATCATCATTCTCGACGAAAATTTCTCCAACAATATAGAGGTGTCAGTTTTTGCGTGACGTGAGAAATAAGGGTTGATTGTTGACCTAGCTGTTCGCCCTAGCCTGCAAGAACTGTCTTTTTCATTGTGTCATGCCTATGCTCGGGCTACGCGATCCGTTTCCATCCCCGCGCCGGTGTACTGTGAGTCAGCCCTGCCCTGGTCGTCCCCGACTCGTACTCACTTTATCCCTCTAGATGCTGATGTACGTGACTCGGGACTCTGAGATCGTTCTGCTGATTACATTGGGGAAAACGTTGACAGCTCGTGTGCGGCCGCGCCAACTTCCACTTTTCTCCCGACTTGAAGTACGACGATAGCTCTGCGTCGGTGATCTCTGGTGACCGAAGTACCTTTGATCTCGAACGTTGGTCTCAGGGGTTCCGGGGACCCCACCCGAACATGTCGAAGAAGATGTTTTACATGTGATCTCAAATGTTGCCATCTATCGGATTCCCAATCTAGTGCGCATGTCTATATACCTACCATCCTCTTTCTGCGAGGCGTCCTCCCTTGATGTTTGCGTCGCTGTATACATGTAACGAATAAGATATGAGAAGGTTGGTTTTACAAAACGGTGGGACCCACATCGTCAGACCCACCATAGGTGCGCCAAGATTCTCAGAGACCTGTGAAAAAAAAAAAAAAAAAAAAAAAAGTGTCATGCATTGACAGTCTGATTCTCATCTTGCATTCCGTACCTCGGCAAGGACTTTGGGGTTGTTGTAATGCGTCACCTGAGGTTTCAGAGGTTAGCGAGAAAAGGCGAGTGAAAAAAAAGTAAGAGTGTTGCGCACAGCTTGGACGATGGCCCTCGCTCGCTTGGCCGGGTCACCCGACTTGGAACAATTCCATCAGGTTTCAGTTGAAGCAAGGCACAGAGAGACGCACATGAAAGATGCCAGATCCGACGAAGACTGAAAAGACACTTGATTATGCACGGTGCACGTGAGTCAATCAGCACTCCAACGCACCTCCGTCGCAGCCTAGCTGCATCATGAGGGCAGCATCCGCTGTAACGAGGCGTTCAGCGCGCGTTCTGGAAAAAAAAGAAAGTACGTACCCGGAGTCGCGATGCCACCAGCGGCAAAGTTGACGACGGGGAGGCGTTTGAGCCGAGCGGCCTCTTTCAAGAGATGAAATGGGGCCTGTATATCCTTTGCATACGCATAAAGTTCTTCCTCGTTCATGACGCTCGCCTTGCGAATCTCGCTCATCACGGTGCGTTGGTGACGCACGGCCTCGACAACGTTTCCGGTGCCTGCCTCGCCCTTGGTCCTGATGAACGCGGCGCCCTCGGATATGCGCCGCAATGCCTCGCCTAGGTTGCGGGCGCCACATACGAACGGGATTTTGAAACTGTGTTTGTTGATGTGGTGTTCTTCGTCGGCGGGTGTGAGGACTTCGGACTCGTCGATGTAGTCGACGCCGACGGCTTGGATGATCTAGAAGTGGTCGAAGCTTATGCAACATGCAAAGCGCAGACGCGTGGAAAGTACCTGTGCCTCGACAAAGTGGCCGATGCGCACTTTGGCCATGACGGGAATAGTGACGGCATTGATGATGTCCTTTATCATCGCGGGGTCGCTCTGGTGCAGAGAGTGAGAAGGGCGTGACGAGAGGGCGATGTGCGAGGATACCATTCGGGAGACACCCCCTTCTGCTCTAATGTCGGCGGGCACACGCTCGAGCGCCATGATGGCACAGGCACCAGCCTCCT
>JBBPKM010000928.1:0-11153 GCA_038089255.1 Austroboletus rostrupii | reverse complement strand
GTTGAGCACGGATGGGGACAGAGGTCCAGTGACTAAGCGATAAGTCCAAAAGAGGGTTGTTGAGAAATAAAGAACGGTGATGATTCGATGTCCCGGCGCTGCGGGAGATGGACGAGCTGGTCGATGTTGATGCGGTACTTCGTTACTGTTTCTGACTATTCTTTCAATGGGGAACTGCTGGGTATATTCGATGTATCTCTAAGTAGGTATAAGCAGTGGTATAAGTAATACGAAACGGCATATGTAAGTAGTGACTAAAGGGAGACTATCGTAGTTGAACTTCTGTGGTGGAATAGGTAGCAGCATCAGGGAGCGGCGAAGCGGGAGAAGAGGTTCATAAGAGACTAAAGTAGTTGTAGGTAGTTGGAGACGGACAACTAATAAGTAAGCAAAACAAAAGGCACAGTAAAGCGAAAGAGGGGAAATTAAAGTATGAAAAGAAGGGCATACTAAATGGGGGTCGAGGGATGGTTTCTGGGCTCAACGACGGTGGATTCCTTACATAGGGCATAGAATTACCCTTTAGTAAGCCCATGGTCAACCATGACCAAGAGTGTGTCAAAGCCATTTGAGATAGGAAGGTCTGTGATGAGATCACAGGAGACTTGTTGAAAAGGGTGGGTGCAAGAAGAAGCGATCAAAGTGAGTGGAGGAACAGAGAGATGTGTTTTAGATTTGTTTTGCTGACAAGTAGCACAACCTGCAACATAAGAGCAGACGAACGAGGCAAGACCAGGCCACCAGAAGTCGGAAGTGACCAATTGGCGAGTTTTAAGGTAACCAGGATAACCGGCCATGGTGTGATCATGGCAACAAGAAACAATGGTTTGATGAAGGTTTTGATCAGGGGGAATATAGATGCAATTTTTATAATATAGGAGACCATTGTGATGTTGCCAATCGGTGAGGCAAGAGTGGAGGGCATGTGGGAGATCAGTTTGAATTGATTGGAGAGACTGTAGGACAAGCGGGTCTGACAATGAAGCAGTGGAGATTTTATTATGGAGGGTGAGATTGATGAGGTTGATAAAAAAGGATGGGGGAAGAAGAGTAACTGCATCATTGTTGGAGTAGTCATCAGGGCACCAATCAGGTCAATGATATAGGGTATTAGGACCTGCCAGAAGTGTGCCTGGCACATGGATCATTTGGAGGTCATGATCCATGATGTCCAAGAGCCAGCGTGCTTGATAATAATTAAGTTTTAAAGTTGTTTAAAGTATGTGAGATTTTTGTGATCTGTGAATACTTGGACAGGGAATGCAGAACCCAGGAGATAATGTTGCCAAGCTTGAAGAGCATGAATAACTGCAAGGAGTTCGTGATCATAAATATCATAATTTCATTCAGTGGTGGAGAATGTTTGGAAGAGATAGAAACAAGGATACCAGTCATCATTTTCATCTGTGTGAAGTAATATGCCTCTGGTGGTGTACTTGAAGGCATCAGTGGCAATGGCAAAAGGTTTGGACGGGTTGGGAAGGCAGAGAACAGGTTGAGAAAGAAAGATTTCTTTGAGATGAAGAAAAGTATGATTGTAATTATCGGTCCACAACCAAGGGCGATCTTTCTTTGTGAGATCCAGAAGAGGGCAGGCAATGTCAGAATAACCATTTACAAAATGGCAGTAGAAGTTGGTAAAACCTAGGAATGATCATACTTCCTTGGGTTTTATTGGAGTTGGCCAAGACACGATGCCTTCGAGTTTCATTGGATCCATGGCAAGGGATTCTGGTTTTGCAATCATGCCTATATATTTGACTTGTTCAGAATTGAAGAGACATTTCTGGAGGTGAAGATGAAGGTTGAGCTCTCTCATATGTTGGAGAACTCGTCAGGTGGTTTCGTCATAGATTGCTTGGTCAGGGTAGAAGATAAGAATGTCATTCATATATATAATGATACATCTTTCAGCAATGAGGTCTCAGAACTCTTTGTTCATAAAACATTAAAAGGTGGCAGGTGCATTCTTGGGCCCAAAAGGCATAAAAACAGATTCAAATAATCTGCAATTGATGATAAAGGCTGCTTTCCATTGGTGTCCTTCTTTGATGTGAATATTGTTGTAGCCCTATTGAACATCAAATTTTGTAAAGATTTTGGCATCTTTTAATTTGTCCAGAAGGTCAGAGATAAGAGGGAGTGGGTATGCATTGCAAATTGTATGGTCATTAAGATATTGACAATCTTGTACAGGGCAGAGTTTTCCATCTTTCTTTTTGATGAAGAAGAATGGCGCTGCCTGAGGGGAGGTGGAAGGATGAATTTTTCCAGTTTTGAGGTTTTCATTGAGGAATTCGTCCTGAGCTTTCTGTTCATTGGCTGTAAGGGGATATAATTTTCCAATCTTCAGTACAAAGGACTCTGTAAGGTTGATTTCATGGTTATAGTCTCAGGAGGGAGGGAGTGGGGTATCTTTGTCTGAAAAGATATAAAAAAAGTCCTTGTATCGGTCTGGCAGAGTAATTTCTTGTTTCTTGGCATGGATGGCCAAGTCAGCAGAAGTAGTTAGAGCTGCATAGGTAAGAGCTGGATTGGGAATAAATCTTCTGTTGATTAGGATTGTTCTTGAGAGAGTTTGGAGAGGTTTAAAGTGTGCCATATTGTGGGCTAGGGCAATGTTGGCACAAAGTATATCGTCTTCAGTCCTATGAAGGTAACCAAAGAGGTGTTCATTAATGAGAGCGTCGACATGGAGATATCATGGTGGAGGAGTGGAATAGTCAGGTTGTTGCAGGTTATAGAGGCCTTGTTGTTATTGCTTCTCTTGTTCATAAGCAGTGATCAGATCGGCAGATTGATCTGAGGTAGCCAGAATATCCAGAGTTTTCTTTTCCCAGTCGATGGTAGGATTTATGGTGGTTAGCCACGGAAACCCAAGAATGGTGGTTTCTTTGCTGCAGTTCATAAGATAGAACTCAACTTTTCGTATATAACCATTGACGTTAATGAAGAGGTTGGTTTTGAACTTGATAAGTCCATTCTTGTTTGTGGAGGCATCAGTATTTCTGATGGTTACTGGTTGGGGGAGTTGAGTTCAAAGTAGTTTATGTTTTTGGGCAAAGGCCCAGTCTATGCAGGATATTTGTGCTCCAGAGTCGATGAGCACAGAGGTTGCAATGGCTTTGATCATGTCGGTTGGTACTAATAACTGAATAGGGATGCACATTGATTTCATAGTTACTGGTACAGTGTTATATGAGAATTTGGGAGAGGGAGAAATGTGTGTTGTGGGCATTTCTCCATTCAAAAATCCAGGCAGATCCTTCCAACTATTTCATCATCCTGAAGTTCCTGGATGGATGCTGTTGGTTCTTCCACCCTTTTTACATCTTTAGGTGGTACTTGTAGGGGACAGTTGAACTTGTTAGGGCATTGGTGTGCCATATGTCCTTTTCTTTGGCATGCCAAACACAATCCTTCTCTGATGCATCATTCTCTTTCTTCTAGAGTAAGCTTTTTGATGCAGATGACATCTACATCCATGGCATTTGGGTCTTGAGTAGATTGTGACCTTGGTATAAAGGACAATGAGTACATGGTGTTGCTGCATTTATGTCATGCAGCAATTTCAATGGCCTTTTCTTCAACACTAGCAAAATGAGCAGCTTTGGCATACCACTCAGTAATTTTGTCTAGGACTTTCTCCATCATGTGAATATGGCACATGAGAGAAACGGGAATGCCAGAAGTGAAATAGTTGATCAGGACTTGATTGTCACTGATCCCAGTGATGGCCACTTTGTTTTGAAAGGTGGCAATGTATTTTTGTAGGGCAGGGTTGTATCCGCCTGAGCAATTTTTGTAGATGTGATCTTTTGTGAGCCAGGCTAAAGACTTGCCTTTGATGTCAGCATTTTCAAATGCTGTTTTGAAGTCCTTTTCAAAGTCTGCCCATGCTTCCAGAGTGAAGGTTCTGCCAGTTAATTTGGCTTCCCAGAAAGTGTCTGCCCAAGTAAGGGTGGTACTCTTTTTCATGAATGACAGGGCATATATGATTTGTTTGTTTGGCATGTCATACAGTTTGTCATTGACAGCAAGATATAGTTGGATGAAATGAAGCCATGAAAGGGCTCAGGAGTAGGAACCATCAAAGTTGTTGGAGATTCTCAGATGAAGTTCAGTGGGTTTTGGGGTAGTGGTATTGGATATGGTGGGTGTGGGAGGTGCTAGTGGTGGAGGAAAGAAAATTCTTCCAGTCTGGGATTGTGGGGTTGGACTGGGTGGAGTAGGGACCCAAGGAATTGCCAAAAATCATTCAAGTTGTGCTATTAGTTCTTGTGTGTCTGGGTTTTTCTGGGTGAGGAATTCGTCAGGATCTGTTGGGATTTCTTCCAAAGAGTTGGAAGCAGTTGAGGATACTGGGGAGTCTTGGCGATGTCACCAGCCAGAGTATCAGTTCAGGTAAATATTGGGCAATCTAGAACAACACTAGTCACGACTAATAGAGCTTAGTTCTTTTGTTATGCTTTAACTGGGTAGGTAGAAGTGTAGCCCTTGTGGAATGGGAACCAAGTGTTGAGATATCCTAGGGTCAAAGGTTCGAGATAATTCAAGATAGCATCCACTCAATAGTAGGGCGAAGACTAGTTGACTAGGAGACCAAGTGAAAGAGAGCACTCAGGAGCTAGCATAAACAGTAGTTGTATTCAGGAGAATACAAGGGAGAACTTAGCTAAAGTACAAAGAACCCATTGAAAGGTTTATATACACAAAGGAGAACTCAAGGGCAGGCTTGTATAGTACAAAAGAGGAAATGGAAAGTAAGAGCCTATGAGTAAGCACTGACTAATGTATCAGTCAGTGAGAAATGATGAGTCAACAGAAATGAGTAAGCATGAAGGAGCCAGAGTACTGGTACAATAGTCATGAGAATATACAAGTGGCTATTGTGAAAAGAAATATAAGTCCAGATATAGACATAACAAAGGGAAGAAAACAAGAACTAAGGAGAAATCATAACAGCATGATCATATAATCAGGGAATGCCCTGAATTCAATTCATGCAAGTTACATCAGTCACAGAATGGCTGTTCCTCAAAGGGTCTAGGCTTGCCTGACCAAGTTCTTATGGCATGGCTGTGCCTGCCTTATGCCCTATCTATTCTCCAGAGTTACACCAAGATCCAGAATCTTGTTTCCTGACTCAGGGTCTCTATCTATGAGTTACAAGGACTTACCTTTATCTATGACTCATATGGAGCCACCTTTTATCTATGCCTCATGGTTACGGCATGCTGCCACACCATGTAGGTGCCTCATGGTTGCGGCATGCTGCCACACCATGTAGGTGCCTCATGGTTGCGGCATGCTGCCACACCATGTAGGTGCCTCATGGTATTTATATGTAGAAGTACAGGCTTTTCTTTCATTGCAAGGCTATATATGAAGAACATGCACTAGCAGCATGGATCAAGAGTCCTGTCTTTATTTATCTCAAGATCTGCCACACTGGAATGTGGTAACCTCATGGCCATAGCCTTGAAGGCTATGCTAATCTATTAAATGTGCATTCAAGCCCCATGCACTAGGTTGCTTCTTATTTGTCATGACAACATGTTATATCTATTCTTTAAATTCTTAGAATATTTCTATCGGACAATAATGGACATTTATTTGGTTAGTGTATATTATATCTTAGATTCCATGTACATACATGTATATAGTCTTTTCATATACAAACCCCCAGGATGACAGAACTAAATCCCTAGTCTTGAAGTCTTGGATCTTTCCTCCAAAGCCAAGGAATTTCCATCCAACCTAAGCAAGTTCTTTCAAGTTCTTGAGCTAGCCAGGTAACTAATCCTAGGTAGCAAGGCTTGGTGTCAAGACTCCATCAGCAAGTCCCTAAAGATAAGCTCTTGATGCCAAAGTCCAAGGCAACACTCTTGAAGACATTGAAGACCTACATTGTCCCTATGCTCAGGCCTTAGTAGTTGGAGTGTTTCATCAAGCCTCTTCTAGGCTCTCCTGAGCCATTTCTAGGTCATCTCTAGATGTCCCTTACCAATTGATTCTTATGAGCCTCCAGCCTCCTCCTATCCTTGGATTAGGATCCTAACCTGATCTTTCTTGAATGCATCACATCTAGCATCCTCCAGATGCTCTCCCTGCTTACTAGAACACTTGTACTTTGACCTGAGATCATCTGATCTCATTCTGAGGTGCCCTTTTCACTCAGCTCACTTCTTCTTCTTATCAGGTCAACTTTTGGTCTTTCTAGCAGTGCTTCCAGGTCTCAAAATCTTCCCTGGATTATGTCCACAAAGATCTCCATTAGTTCTAGTCACATCAGCCTTCACTGATGCTCCTTCTTGACCACTTCTTTCAGATCTGGCCTTCAATTAAAATGATGCATCCTTTTCATTAAAATTACACTTTACTTGATCATACCAGATCTTCCAAATCATCTTCTGATCTTGGATCCAACCAAAACTCTTTGATCTTCACAAAAAGACTCAAAGCCAATCATTCTTCATTGCTCTAGGCATTCTCCTGGATGCTCCTCAGTCCTTCCTGGTCTCTCTTGCCACCTCAAGGCTCTCTGATCCATATCTGGTACCTTTCAAATATGTTTCTTCCTTGTATCTGACATATATGGCTGTCTGCAATGTGTTTATCTTGATCTGATCACTTCTGGACCTGTTCCAACCCATTAGGACCCTTTTTGATGTGCCTCTGCCCTTCTTGCATCCAGATTCCCTTCATGCTACCAGATCTCCTCCTAGTTTCCTAGATCCTTCTTGGCACTTTCAGTACACTCTATACTCAATCTCTCTACTCCTACAAACCTCCTGGACTTCCTCCTGTTGCTGCCTCCTCAACAGTTATCCTGTGTCTTTTCTCTCACAGGAACTTCAAGTCTGTCTCTTGGCATTTCAAATCTCCAATAGATCTTATTTAGTTCCCATCTGATTCTTATCGGATGATCCCTTGAATCTAAGTGCATCATGATGCCTTTCTTGTCTTCTATCTGTGCTTGCTTCAACAGCAAGTCCTCTCTAGATTCATCGCATCTCCTTAATGCTTCTTATCCCCTTCTATCTGTTTCTTTGATTTCTTTGTCTCTTTCTTGATCCTTGTATCACAGACATTCTCCCTTATCTCTTAGTCTCTCTATCATCCCCTATATGGATATATTCATAGCTGAGTTCCCTTTCTTAGCATTCTTCTTGATCTTCACTTTCCTTCCTTCTGCCCTCATGGCTATACATCTAGATCTTCTTCTTATCTTGCTATCTTGATCCAATCTATGTTTTCTCTCAGCTCTAGATCTTCTATCTGACTCATCTCTGACTCATTCTTATCTTGTCTATTCTTGTTATCTTTGACTCAGCCTTTTTGTTTTCTTTCTTGGATTTTGCCCAGTAGTGAAATACCTCAATCAATGCCAAAGAATAAAGGCAAAGTCTTTGAGATATATAGCTTTGGCTTCAATGATTTAGAAGCCTTTTAGGGATGAGGGGACTTTGCTTAAAGGGGAAACTTCAAAACTTCAGAACTAGGGTGCCAGTCCTATCACCTTGAAGGTTTATATACTATTCCAATGTATATACATGTTTGGTCTGTATCTAAGATTGGCCAATGGCATAAATAACTATCCATGAGTCATAGATAAGAACATGAGGTAGGGTTCTATCATAAAGAAGAGAAGCATAAATATGAGGCATTTTAGAAGCATAAGAATGGAAGAGAAGTAAAAAAGCATACCATAAGGCCATCTAGCCCCATATGGATATATAAAGAAGTATACATGTGATAGATGTAAGAGGGGATTCCCCTGGGAATAACCCTGATTAAGTAAGTGATTAGATAAGCAAAATAGCGAAACTGTACAAGTCTCTTCAATGTCAGTATAATAAATCAGGAAAAATAGTAGGAAATAGCAGAAAAATAGGGTTGTAACACTGCCCCCCTTCTATGGATAAAACACCTAGGTGATCTGAGTCAGTGGTACAGCAATCATGGCTGTGTTGTAAGGGTTAAATAGATCAAACCAGTTGGTGTAAGTGGAGCATATCTCCACCTGTGGATTTAGTTCATGAAATAAGGTAATCGCCTCTTTTGTATTTGTTAAATTAGAAAGGGGTTTTCATGTATGCTCACTAGCATCATAGCCTGCCCAATAGATTAAATATTCCATAATTTGGCCATGTTTCCAGATGTCAACCATGTGGTCTATTTCATATTCAACCTCCAGTTCATCCATTATATGTACTGGACCAGGGTGGAATACTGATTGTCCATCAAGTCATATTAAATAAGGTTTGACCTGGGAGATGTTAATGACTGGATGTATCTTCATGTTTCAGGGGAGTTGCAGTTCAACTGCATTGTTTCCCACACATCTTTTGATTACATAAGGTTCAATCCACTTCTCTGTGAGCTTGCAAGAAGGTGTGTGGATTTTTAAATATTCCATAGAAAGAAAAACATCATCTCCTTTTTCATAGATGGGGGCCAAGGAGCAATGCTTGTTGGCCTGCTTCTTCATCCATTCCTTGGCTTGCAAGAGGTTGGATGATGTAATAGATAAGGTTTCTTTAATATTATTGGCTAGTTCATCAGCACTCAGCACTTTAGAACTTCCAGGTTCTATACCCATCCTTGGCTGATAGATTCATGTGACCTCAAATGGGGTCTTTTGGGTTGAAGCCTGCTTCTTAGAATTATATGAGAATTGCATGATAGGAAGCCAGTGCACCCAGTTGTTTTGCTTTTCATGACAGAATGTCTGAAGATACTGCTGGATATCCCAAATCATTCATTCTATTTGCCCATCTGTTTGCAAGTGTGAAGCTGTAGATAATTTAGACTTGATTCCCAAGCACTCACATAGAGCCATCATGACTTGAGAAGTAAATTGTGGCCCTTGGTTTAATACTATGGATTAGGGAATGCCATGGTTGGTTTACACATGTTTTAAATAGAGCCATGTGGTATCCAGTGCAGTGGCAGTTTTTGAGCATGGAATAAACTCAACCTCCTTGCTGAATGAGTTGACAACCATGAGGACTGAGTCATAGCCCATAATTAAGGGGAGATCCATGAGGAAATCCACAGAAACATCTACTTAAGGAGCATATGGGGTTTTCAAGGGTTCAAGCTTGCTGGCTGGTGGCTTATTGCCAGTTTTGCTTCTTTGACATATGTCACATCTAGTGACGTATTCTTTCACTTGTTTTGGCAATCCAGGCCATAAATAGTGTCTTTAGATAAGTTCTTCCATTCTTTCAGCACCTGGATGTCCAGCAGATGGAGAGTCATGATGCAGGGTTATAACATCCTGCTATAGGTTTTTGTATTCTGGCATGAAGACCAGTTCTTCCATCTTGAGGAGTGGTTGCTCTGAATCTTCTGTATAGCCTTGTGCATATAGCCTCTGCACTTTGGCTTCTTTTAGTAATAGAGTAGTGGACTCAATCTGCTGTAATAATTTATTGCCTTCATCTTGGACCTGAACAATTGTTGATCAGATCTGCTCCAGTAGTATTACAAGCACCTGCTTGTATCATCTTCTATGCCCTCCACATGGTCTTTTCTTTGTGAAAGAGCATTGGCTTTTCCCATTATGGTCCCTGCCTTGTGGCACCATATGTGGTCAAACCTAGATAAATATTGCACCAAGTACACCTGTCTTCTATTAAGATCCTGCCTCATCATGAACCATTGCAAATTCTGATGGTCATTCCATATTTTAAATTGTATTTTGGCTCCTTCTAAATAGTGCCACCACACTTCTAGCATGCAGATAACTGAAAGCATTTCTTTATTGGTGATCAGATAGTTCTGCTCCTGATTATTCATGGAGTGGGAATAGACAGCTACTGGATGCCACTTTTCCTCTTTCTGAATAGATAACACTGCTCCTATTGTAAAGTCTGATATGTCACATTCTAGATGGAACTGACAATCAATGTCAGAAAAAGTGAGGATTGAAGTGGTGGTAAATTTCTTTTCGAGTGTGTCAAACATGTGTTGACACTTCTCATCCCAGATGAAGGGTGTGTCCTTCTTTATGAGGTCCATCAAGGGTCTTGCAATAGCAGAGTATTCTGAAATGAACCTTCTATAAAAATTTGCCAATCCAAGAAAGCTTCTAACTTCCTTGAGGTTCTTCAGTTCTAGCCATTTCAGGATGGCTTTGACTTTGGATTTATCCATGTGAACTCTGTCCTTTCCAACCATCATGCCCATAAACTCAACTTCTATGGTATAGAAGATACACTTCTCAGGTTTGATAAATAAATCATTTTCTTCTAGACAATGAAGGACTTCTTGCACTATCTTCTGATGTGCTTCTAAGTTGTCAGTCTTTGTGAATATCATAAGGTCATCAATATAGACAATGCAGACATCTTTCATATCTGCAAAGATCTTGTTCATCATAGCTTGGAACGTTGCTGGAGAATTGCATAACCTGAAGTACATGATTAGAGGTTTGTACACTCTGCAAAAGCAAACAAAAGCTGCTTTCCATTCATTGCCTTCTTTGGTTCAGATATTATTATATCCCCAGCATAGATCCATTTTTGTGAATAACTTAACTCTCTGTGACTTATTGACCAATTGCAAAATTAGCAAAAGAGGATAATTATTCTTTATTGTGTATTCATTTAAATAGCAGTAATCCTATATCATGCATTTGTGCCCATCCTTTTTAGGCACAAAGAACACAGGTGACATTTGTGGAGATTTGGAGGGTTAGATTTACTCTTTGTAAAGCTGGTCATCTATAAATGCTAAGACTTCTTCTTGTTCCTGTTACAACTTGTCCCTACCTTGGTAGCTCTACTATACTTTTTTCTAGATCAGCTATTTCCTTTCCATCCTACCAGAGATCCCTCCGCCCCTGTATGCTCCTGGCATCCTCCAGGCATCTCCTGGGCTCTCCTGAGCCATTCCTAGGTCATCTCTAGATGTCTCTCATCAGTTGCTCTCTATGAGCCTTCCAACCTCCTCCTATTCCTGGATCAGGATCACAACCTGATCAACCTCTCATGGTTCACATTCAGCATCCTCTGAATGCTCTCCCAGTCTCCTGAGCTTCTGTATCATCCATCTGGCCATCCCTGATCTTCCTGGATCATGTCCTCTTCACTGAGTCCATATGGTCTCCTTATCCAGTCACCCATCTGGCCTCCTAGACGCCC
>JBBPKM010000927.1:0-11155 GCA_038089255.1 Austroboletus rostrupii | reverse complement strand
CTTTTATCGACACTTTGTCAATGGATACTCCGACATTGCTCGCCCCCTTCTCAACCTCACAAAAAAGGACTATCCCTGGTCATGGACGGACGCTTGCAACAATGCCTTCCTTCATCTCAAAGAAATCTTCCTCTCCCAACCTGTTCTCTGACTCCCTGATCCGTCCAAACCCTTTGCTATCACCACCGATGCTTCTAAGTATGCCACCAGCGGCATATTACTCCAAACTGATAACAATGGTGATTGGCACCCATGCTTGTATCTCTCTCAAACGTTCTCTGCCACAGAACAGAACTACGATATTTATGATTGTGAACTCCTCGCTGTTATTCGAGCTCTTCAAGCTTGGCGCCATTATCTCCTTGGATCTGCGTTCCCTGTTCAAGTCTTCACCGATCATAAAAACCTCACCTACTTTAAACAACCTCAGAAACTCAATCATCGACAAGCACGCTGGCTTTTAGACATCACGGACCATGACCTCAAAATGATCCATGTGCCAGGCGCACTCCTTGCTGGACCTGATGCTCTGTCCCATAACCCCGATCGTTGCCCAGATGATTCTTCAGACAATGATGCAGTAACTCTTCTTCCCCCATCCCTTTTTATTAACCTTATCGACCTCGCCCTCCACGACAAGATCTTTCTGGCATCATCATCTGATCCCCTTGTCCTCCAATCACTCCAATTGATCCAAGAGGATATACCACACACCCTTTGCTCTTGCCTCTCCGATTGGAAATATCGCGATGGTATCCTCCTTTATTGTGACCGCATTTATGTCCCTGCCAATCCAACCCTTCACCGCTCTATTATGGCCCGTTGCCATGATCACACTACTGTGGGTCACCTTGGATACCTTAAAACACGCCAATTAGTTGCTGCCGAATTCTGGTGGCCAGGCCTCGCCTCCTTTGTCCGCTCCTATGTCTCTGGTTGCACCATATGCCAACAAAACAAGTCTAACACTTACCCCACGGTCTCTCCTTTAACGCCCATCGCATCCTCCTGTACACGTCCCTTCCAACAAATATCCTGCGACCTTATCACCAATCTTCCCCTCTCCTCTGGCTTTGATTCCCTCTTGGTCGTGGTCAACCATGGGCTTACTAAGGGGGTAATCCTTTGCCCAATGACAAAAACGGTCACTGCAGAAGGAATTGCCACTCTCTTCTTTCACTCAGTATACAAACGCTTCGGACTCTACAACAAAATCATCTCAGATCGAGGACCACAGTTTGCCTCTACTTTCACAAAAGAACTAGGAAAACTCTTAAATTATAAACTTGCTCTCTTTTCAGCATATCACCCTCAAACTGATGGAGAAACTGAACGAGTAAACCAAGAAATTGAAACATACCTCTGCATAGTATGCGGTAATTCCCCAGGAACTTGGGCTGACCATATTACAACAGCTGAGTTTGTCCATAATCATCACCCTCACTCTGTTATGGACAAATCTCCTTTCTACCTTGCCATGGGCTATGAACCAGTTGCCCTTCCCTCCATCATTCGTCCTTCAGAACTCCCGGCTGCCGAAAACCGCCTAAAAACCCTTATCGCAGCTCGAGAAGAAGCTTTAGCAGCACACGAATTGGTGCGGCAAACCATGGCTGCGCGAACACGAAGAGGCTTTACACCATTTGCCAAAGGAGATAAGGTTTGGTTAGAAGCCAGGAACCTCAAGCGACTTATTGCTAATCCGAAGTTCGCGCCGAAACGCGAAGGACCCTTTACCATTGTCCAGGTCCTATCACCTATCTCCTATCGTCTCCGCCTCCCTGCCGCATGGAGGATACATGATGTCTTCCATGCTTCCCTTCTCACGAGATATACTGAAAACACCATTTATGGCAAGAACTTCCCTGCGCCACCTCCTGATCTTATCGCCGGTGAAGAAGAGTACGAAATCAAGAAGATCATATGACATCGCGGAACTCCGCATACCCGCTCCTATCTGATCCGATGGAAAGGGTACTCAGCCGAAGAAAACTCTTGGATCCCAGAACAGGATCTTAAAAATGCAAAGTCTGCTCTCCAAGCGTACAAAAAACTCCACCCCTCTATCTTCTCCCCAAAACGCACTTGAATCCTCACTTGCATCATTCCCAACAAATGTCTTCGCCTATCACCAACACCCTTTCCATCTCTTCAGTTTCCTCCCTCCCAGTTTCTACCATACCTTCTCCATCGCCCACTCATCCCGTCACTCCCCTTGTCACACTTGCCACCATTGAAGCTACCACCGCCACCCTAAACATACCTACTCCCATCCTCACCGTCGATACCCCTCGTCTCGCCCATCGTTTCAAAGAACAAGTCAGGGATCCCATCCACTCGGTAGTGTACAAACAAATCCTGGATGACCCTCGTTTCGCCACTGCTATTGATGCCCACCTAGACCCTGACTCGGCAGCTCACGCCTTATACTGCTCTTATCTCCAGTGTGGTTCTCTCAGAACCATGGGGAATATTCTCCTCCAGGACGCTTGTACAGCCCTTTATAGACAACAACTCATTCATATTAGGGATAACCTTCAGAACGACCTCATCACCGCCATGCACGAGTTAGAAATGACTGAATTCTTTATGGACATAGATCGGTATTGCAGAGAAATGGCAACAAAGACACCACTGGCAGAACATTTAACCACTCCCCCTCCTTTTACTCCTTCCACCTCCTCCTCAGCCTTAAACTCTGTCGAAGAATGATTAATGCAGTGAATGGAAGCATGGTGGACTGGAAACGATGGATTTGACCCGTTACCAGCTAACCACCCCCGATATCACAAAACCTGCTTCCAATGCCATCGCATCAATCACGTTCAAGTCAACTGCTGATACTTCCAGTGTACCCAATGTCTCCGATGGGCACCAGGCCATTGTGCTAACCGTTGCTCTCTCCGACGCCCTACGCCTAAACCGTCTCCTCCATCCTCCTCATCCTCCTCACAACACTCCTCAGTCTCCACCTCCTCTCATCATGCTACAGTGACATTCGGTCTTCCCATTTCCCCCACTGGATTTCGTACCAGTACACAGGGTACTCCTCGTGCACACCCCTACCCCACAAGTCATCCTCGGCATCCTCCTCCTCCCTGAGTTCCTTCTCCAGAACCCTCTGACGATGGATTAGACAATGTGGCTTATGCCAACATCATGGGCTCTCTGTGCGGAGGTTATTTGGATATCTAGGTTCTTTGTTGTGACTTCGAATGTAATAAGGGGGTAATGTTATGATTTATCCCTAGTTCCCATTTCTTTCGTCCGTTATGTCTTTATTTGGACTTATATTTCTGTCACAATAGTCACTCATGTCCTCTTGCAACTATTGTACTGGTATTCCGGTTCCTCCACATTTACTTATTTCTATTGACTCATCGATTCCACGCTGACTGATATTTCAGTCAGCATTTACTCATACATGCTTACTCCCCACATCTCTTTTTGTACTATACGAGCCTGCCCTCACTTTCCTCTCTACATATATAAACCCCTCAACAGGTTCCCTGTACACTAGCTTAGTTCTCCCTTGTATTCTCCCGAATACATCTCCTCTTTGTACTAGCTCCCAGGCGCTCTCTTTCATCTGGTCTCCTAGTCAACCAGTCCTCATCCTACTATTGAGTGGACGCTACCTAGAACTATCTTGAACCCTCTACCCTAGGGTTATCCAACACTTGGTTCTTGTCCTCATGAGGGCTACGCTCCTACCTACCCGGTCGAAGCGTAACACTCAAGCTGTTAAAAAGCTAAGTAAAAGGTTAGAAAGTGCCCACTCAGCTGCTGCCTAAAAATAATTCTAAGTAAATGGCAAGAAGTGCCTACTGAAACACTCCAACTACTAAGGCCTGAATATGAGGGACAAAGTAGTTCTTTAATGTCTTCAAGTGTGTCACCTTGGATTGGGGCACCAAAGGTTTGCCTTTAGAGCTTGCTGGTGAAGTTTTGACACCAGGCCTTGCTACCTAGGGTTGGATATCTGGCTAGCTCAAGAACTTGAAAGTGGACTTCTTTAGAAAGGATGGGAATCCCTTGACTTTGGAGGGAAGATCCAAGATTTCAAGATTGGGGATCTAGTTCTGTTGCCCTAGGGGTTTATATATGAAAAGAGTATATATATGTATGTACATGGGATCTAAGATATATTGTACACTAATTAAATAAGAGTCCATTATCATCCAATAAGAATACTCTAAATATTCGTTAATATTATAAGAATCATAAGAAGCATACCATGCTGTCAAAGCATGTTGTCATGACAAATAAAAAGCATACATAGCATGAGGCCAGCATGCATATCTAATAAATTAGCATAGCTGTTATGCTTCGACTAGGTAGATAGGAGCATAGCCCTTGTGGAGCAAGAACTAAATACTGGATAACTTTAAAGTCAAGAGTTTGAGGTAATTCTGGATAGCATCCATTCAACAGTAGGACAAAGTTTGGTTACTAGGAGACTTGGTGAAAAAGAGCATCAAGGAGCTAGTAAGACAAGAGAATGTATTCAAGGAAATACAAGGGAGAACTAAGCTAAAGTACAGAAAATCTATTGAGGGGTTTATATTCATAAAGGGAGAACTTGAGGGCAGGCTTGTATAGTACAAAAAAGAAAGTAAAAGTAAGCCCATATAAGTAAGTGCTGACTGATGTATCAGTCAGTAAGAAGTAATGAGCCATAAGCAATGAGTAAGCATGAAGAAACTGGTATACTGGTACAATAGTCATGAGAGAATTGGAATGATTATTGTAAGGAGAAATATAAGTTTGGATATAGACATGACAAAGAAATAGGAACTAAGGAAGAATTATAACAATAGCCTTCAAGACTGTGGTCATGAGATTACCACATGCCAGTATGGCAGATCTTGAGATAAATAGAAACAGGACCCTTAATGCATGCTGCTAGTGCATGTTCTTTATGTACAGCTTTAATCATGGAAAGGAACCCTGTGGTTTTTTAATAGATATTATGAGGCACAGATGAGAGTAACTTCTTATAGGTCATAGATAGGAACCCTGAGTCAGGGAACAAGATTTTGGATCTTGATATGACTCCAGAGGATAGATAGAATATGAGACAGGCACAGCCATGCCATGAAAAATTGGTCAGGCAAGCTTAGACCCTTTGAGGAATAGCCATCCTATAACTGGTGTGTCTTGCATAAATAGAGTTCAGAGCATTCCCTGATTATGTGATCATGCCAGTGATCCTTGATAAGATAGACAAGGAAGATAAGATAAATTTTTCAAATCTGTGGTAAGATAAGATCAATAGATAAGAAATTAGATAGATGCTGAGATAGGTGCCAACTTGATAAGATAAAATAAGATAAGATCTTGCAACCAAGCAAGACAAGTCATAAAAATTGAAAAATAAGGCCATAAAGGCTACTTCTCTTTTGATTTTCATAAATATTACCTTTCAGGCTTTTTTTTTCATACTATAACACCTACTATGGTACAATTGATTAAATATAATAAAAATAAGAAAAGAACTTATCTTAGCTATTGCCCAGAAAGTATAGAAAATAACTAAGAAATACAATGTCTAATGTTTTATATATATAGTGAATAATGAAAGCAATTACTGCAAAAATAGAAAATTAGCCAGATACAAACTGTATCTAGATACACCATGTAACTAGATCTAATCCTCTAACCAAACCCACTGGATCCAAGCACTAGAGCATAGAATTTCTGGATAATAATCAAATTAAGATAGATTAATACAAGCAAAAATCATACTCATCCAATTACTAGCACAAATCAGCCTTTAACTTACCCCCATATTTCTGGCTATTTGTCTATCTGAATATATGGATATAATCACCAAATATGCTCTTTTTTTTTTGCCAAGTCTTGCATTTACCAATACCATGGCACCTTTAAACAAGACCATCTTCAAAGTTCCTCTCAAGCATAACAACATATACTACTTTATCTTTGATCCAAAATATCCAGGACCTATAGTAAACTGACCAACTATTCTATCTTAGTTTTTTATCACCTTGAAAAACTATCAAGATCAAGCTATCACCTATTCCTTATGTTCTAGATATTAATACTAGCTATACTTAGCTGGCTCTGTCCACAGCATTCAAATACCACCTCATCAAATAGACAAGACCTTTATTCACAACTTGGATAAGAATAAAATAAGATACAGTCCAATAAAAATAAATCCCAAAGAAAATAAAATTTATGACTAGGCCTAATATTGATTTATCTATTGTATTCATGCCACAGATAATAGTGCAACTAAACTAACCAACTCTGAATTTGAAGTATATATCTGCAACTTATAGGAGATAAAATTTATATTTGTGACTTTATAGATACTGATTTTTTGTAGAGCAAGCTATCCAAACAAGAAACTCTGGAAGCAACATTGGCTTGATCTTACCATTCAGAAACTTGGACTTAGCTCTATTTTTGACAATCTCAAAGCCAAGGCAAAGGTTGACAAGAATATGCAGAACACCAGCAATGCATGCAGACCAGTAATGCTCACTATTTTCTTCCTTGACAATGATGATGACTTTGGTAACTTTGCCTTTGCATCTCTTACTTGTCTTGAATATGCCTTTACATACCCTTTTTGTATCTCTTTTCTCATCTCTATCTTATCTGCCAATATACTGTTACGTTTTCTTTTCTTTCTATAAATGACTTCAATATCAGACTCAAATGCATTAGTTTCTTTCTATGATGCCCTTATACGGACCACTTCAGCATTGTGTCTGCTGTCACAGATTTCCTCCATCTGTCATCTTCTTTTACTACACGACTGCGCATCTGTCATCAGATAGCCCAGTTATGCATTTTATTTCCCATTTCTCTTCATGGTCTGTGCTCTGCGTCTATACCTATATCAGTTGCATGCATAGCACAATGTACAGTAGTTTAGTTCTCCTTGGTTAATACCAAGTGCCCCTTTGCTCCTCAGCATTCTCTGCCATTGAGTTTATCGAGCACCGAGTCATCATCCTACTCTTGAGTGGACGCTTTCTCATGCTACCCATATGTGAGGTCTTCTTAATCTCTTTACAGGTTATACGTCTACAATACTTGGTTTACCCAAGGCTACACTTGGCCCTACCCAGAACAAGCATAACAAAAGAACTAAACTTCTTCGTTGTGACTAGCATCGCCTAGCTCGCCCACCATATTGACAAATCATTTTTCGTGGCGAAATTGGCAGGCCTCCCCTGTACCCTCTACTGCATCCGAATCTTCGGGAGAAATACCCACAGATCCCGATGATCCTATTGACACTGAAGCCCCTGAACTTCAGCAGCTTGAGCAGCAACTTAGCAGCTCACTTGTTATACCATACGTACCGACCCCGCCAAGTCCTATGCCCCAACTGCAAGCTGGAAGGATTTTCTCTTTCCCACCTTTAAATGTTGCACCACCGAACGTCACAGCACCCACTATGTCTAATAACCCAGTTCCTGTAAAACCAACAGAACTACACCTTGGCACCCCTGAGGACTTCAATAGGTCATATGCTAGGGCATTGCCTTGGCTATGGTCAGTACAGATGTATCTGGCCATCAATGACAAATTATACGAAACACCAAACAAGCAAATTGCTTATGTGTTATCATTCATGAAAAAGGGAACTGCCCTTACTTGGGCAGATACCTTCAGAGAAGCAAAGCTCACAGCCAGAACATTCACTCTAGGAATCTGGGCCAATTTTGAGAAAAAGTTCTGTGCTGCCTTTGAAAACATGGATATCAAAGGCGATTCGCTGGCTTGGCTAGCCCGTGAACACATTACCGAAAACAGATGCGGAGGATACAACCTGACACTTCAAAAATACATTGCTATGTTCCAGAGCAAGGTTGCCTTAACAGGAATTACAGACAACCAAGTGCTTATCAACTACTTCGCCAGTGGCATTCCCGTCTCATTAATGTGCCGAATCCAATCCATGGAGAAAGTCCCAGACAAAGTAATGGAATGGTATGTGAAAGCAATGCATTTCGCAGGAGTAGAGGAGCATGCGTTATAAATCGCACATAACAGAAACTGCAGAAGTACGTTGTTCACCCCATCTTTCCAAACCCGCAACACTCCCACTCGCGACCCTAATGCAATGGATGTTGACACCATCACCATCAAAAAGCTTACACTGGAAGAGCGGGAGAGATGTCAAAAGGAAGGATTATGCTTCCTCTGTCAGAGGAAAGGACATTCAGTGAGGACCTGCCCCAATAACACGCAAACGTGCCTGGTACCTACCCTGCATATAATATGAAAAGTCGAAGAAGAACCCAAGGCTAGCATTATGGAAATACAGGATGACAAGACCATCAGTCAGATCAACCTGGGTTTTTAACTGGGGGAACACCCGCTACGCACGTATCTCCCCATCTAGATGTTTCATGTAACACTGTACCAGTATCAATGAAAGCAATGCGCATTCCAGTTCAAATAATGATGCCCATTGAAATGAACATCAAAGCCATTGCAACCACTGCTCTTGTTGATTCCGGGGCCCAGGTATCCTGTATCGATCAGGAATATGCCTGATCATGCAACCTTTTCCAAACTCGCCTTCCCATACCAATTGTTATCCACAATGTAGATGCCTCGACAAATAGCAATGGGACCATCAAGTTCAAAACTACCCTGTTCATTAATGTCAATGGCTATGTACGTTCTACCGAATTCTACTTAATGAATTGCAGCAAAGAAACCATGATCTTGGGATTTCCCTGGTTAATGGCCGTCAATCCAGAAATTAACTGGCAAAAGAAAACGCTAGGTGTCCCAAAAGAAACAGATCAATCAAAGGACCTAATCATTGCACACGAAGCAGAAAAACAGCATAAGGCCAAGTTATATGAACTACAAAATCCGAGATATACAACACCACCACCAAACCATGTCAATGTAGATGCACTGGTAGATGAACATCTCTTCAGCTACCTGGACAGAACAGAAGACGACATCCTTTGTAGCACCATTTGTCTAGCCCAAGATATGGCACATCTCTGTCCTCTCCGAACGCTCTCACAGACAGTTCTGGCTAATAGAAGATTCATCCTGAACCTGGTGCTGACTTGTGCAGCCCTGACTACATCTACGAACCTTGTGATCCATGCAAAAAAGGAAGAAGTTGCACTCCCCCTACAATACAGTGCCTACGCCGATATTTTCTCCAATGAGGATACGCCACTTCCCCCATCCTGGGACTGTGATCATGAAATCAACCTGGCAGACACCTTCAAGCCAAAGATTGGAAAGCTTTGCCCACTTACCACAAAAGAACGGATTGCGCAGGACGAATTTCTGGACGAAAACCTGAAAACTGGAAAGATACATCCGTCCACATTGCCATAAGCCGCCCCATTTTTCTTCGTCAAAAAAAAGGACGGGAAATTGAGACCAGTACAAGATTATCGCTATCTCAATGACCATACGATCTGTGACGCATACCCCCTCCTGCTTATCTTGGACCTCCTTGACAAACTCCGTTCAGCAAAAATCTTTACAAAGTTTGATGTCCGCTGGGGGTATAACAATATTCAAATCAAAGAAGGAGATCAATGGAAAGCAGAGTTCATCATGCACTGAGGACTTTTTTAACCAGTTGTAATGCTGTTTGGACCCAAAAATGCACCTGCCATGTTTCAATGCTTCATGAACAGCAAATTTCGCGACCTTATCGCCAAGGGTCACCTTGTCATCTATATGGACAACATTTTGATCTTCTCTTCAGATCAACAAACACATGACGAAACCACCCAACAGGTCCTTCAGCAAATGAGGGACCTACATCTCCAACTTCACCTACCAAAGTGTCTGTTTAACTCCACCTTGGTAGATTATCTTGGTATGATCATTCGTCCAGGATCTTTAGCAATGGACCCCATCAAATTGGAAGGCATTGCATCATGGCCCACCCTGACCAAACCAAAAGAAGTTCATTCTTTCTTAGGTTTTGCCAACTTCTACTGCCACTTTGTACCAGGCTATTCAAACATTGCACGACCCCTTTTCAACCTTACTAAGAAAGACCATGCCTGGTCATGGGATCCCACCTGCAAATGTGCTTTTCTCCATTTAAAACAGATATTCACATCACAACCCATTCTCCGCATGCTGGATACTACTAAACCGTTTGCCATCACTACTGATGCCTCGAAGTTTGCCACGGAGGGAATTCTCCTCCAGGCTAATGAGAATGGCGAATGGCAACCCTGCTCTTATCTGTTGCAAATGTTCTCCCCTACAGAAAGGAACTATAATATCTATGATTGTGAGTTACTTGCGATTCTTTGTGCCCTCGCTGCCTGGTGGCATTATCTGCTGGGATTGTGCACCCCAGTCCGAGTTCTTACAGACCATAAGAATCTCACCTACTTCCGTCAACCACAACGACTTAATTGATGCCAGGCCTGCTGGCTTCTGGACCTCTCCAACTATGATCTTCTAATCCAACACATCCCAGCCTTGCAACTTGCAGGGCCTGATGCACTATCGCACCGTCCTGATTGCTGCCCCGATGACTCTACTAACAATATGAACATTACCCTCCTCCCCGAATCCCTCTTCATTAATCTCATTGATGTTGCCCTCCATAATCGCATCTCGGCCTCTTCAGCCTTGGATCCGCTTGTTCTCACAACCCTATAGTTCATCAACGAAAATATTCCTGCCTCCCTTCGTTCAAGTCTTGCCGACTAGCAACACCGAGATGGTGTTCTCTTGTACCATGGTCGTGTATATGTACCCCCTGATCTCCCTCTCCACTGGGCTATTGTTGCCCGATGTCACAACCATGTCATGGCCAGTCACCCGGGTATCCTCAAAACCCGCCAGCTTGTCTCTACTGATTTTTGGTGGCCTGGACTCACTGCATTCGTCTGCTCCTATGTTGCCGGTTGTGCCTTATGCCAGCAGTCCAAGGTTAACACTCATCCTACTGTTCCGCCGCTCACTTCTATTGCGTCCAAGTGTACCCACCCTTTTCAACAGATTTCTTGTAATCTTATCATGGACCTCCCTCTGTCTCATGGTCTCGATAGCCTCCTGGTCATGGTCGACCATGGTCTTACAAAGGGGGTAATCCTCTGCCCAACTACGAAAACCATTATGGCAGAAGGCATAGCTCAGCTGTTTTTTCACTACGTCTACA
>JBBPKM010000926.1:0-11163 GCA_038089255.1 Austroboletus rostrupii | reverse complement strand
AGGTAAAATTTGGTTTTCCTGACATAGCCATTTACATTGACAAAGAGAGTAGTTTTGAACTTGATAGTTCCGTTTTTATTCATAGAGGCATCTATATTCTGAATGGTGACTGGAACAGGTAGGCAGGTTCTGGGGAGCTTCTTGAGGCAAGTGAACTTCCAATTGATACATGATACTTGAGTGCCAGAGTTGATTAAGGCTGTAGTGGCAATAACATTGATGTTCATGTTTACGGGTAGCATCTATTGAACTGGAATGCACAGAGATTTCATTGATACTGGTACAGCATTACATGACACATTGAAAATAGGAGAGACATGCATTGCGGATGTCCTCCCTTTTAAAAACCCAGATTGATTTGTCCTATGGTTTTGTCGTCTTGCATCTCAGTGATGCTTGCTTGGGGTTCCTCTACTTTTTGAACTGTCTTGGCAGGTGGTGGTGCTGGGTGTATGTTATTTGGGCAATCACAGAGAAAATGTCCTTTCTTTCAGCAGAGAAAACATAAGCCTTCCTTTTGGCATTGTTCTCTTTCTTCTGGGGTGAGTCTTTTGAGATGGATAGCATCTACATCCATGGAGTTAGGGTCATGGGTCGGTGTTGATCGAGTTGGCATAGTGGGTGTAAATGTGGTGTTGCTGCGATGGTATTGGGCTGCAATTTTGAGTGCTCTCTCTTCAACACTGGTGAAGTGGGCTGCCTTAGTGTACCAGTCAGTGACTTTGTCTGGTACCTTTTCCATAGTGTGGATCCTCCTCATTAATGAGATGGTGATGCCCAATGTGAAGTAGTTGATCAGGACCTGGTTGTCCGTGATCCTAGTGATAGCGACTTTGTTTTGGAACATTGCAATATACTTCTGAAGAGCAGGGTTGTAGCCTCCAGAGTGATTTTCATAAATGTGCTTCCTTGCCAGCCAGGCCAAGGAGTCGCCTTTGAGGTTGGAATTTTCAAAAGCACCGCAAAATTCTGTTTCAAAGTCTGCCCAAGTTCCCATAGTAAAGGTACTGGCAGTTAGTTTTGATTCTTGGAAGATGTCAGCCCAGGTTAGGGCTGTCCCTTTCTTCATAAATAATAATGCATAGGTGATCTGTTTGTTGGTGGTATCGTATAGTTTATTGTTGACCACTAGGTACATTTGTACCGATCGGAGCCATGGAATGGCCTTAGCATAGGATCCATCAAAATCATCTGGCATACCAAGATGAAGTTTGGTTGGCTTTACGGTGGTGACATTAGACATTTGGGCAATAGCAGCAGGGTTTGCTGGTACGGTTGGCAGGAAAGAAAAGATCCTTTTGGTCTGTGGTTGGGATGTTGGACTTGGCGGGGTCGGGACATGTGGTATGATGAGAGACCTCTCAAGCCAATTTACAAGATTGCAGGTCTCCAGGCTTTCTTCGGCTAGCAGCTTGTCTGGATCTGTAGGGATGTCCTCAGATGAGTTGGTTGCAGTAGATGGTGCAGGGGATGCCTGCCGATTACACCAATCAGAAAATCTGTTGGGGAAAATGGTGGGCGATCTAAATGATACTAGTTGCAATTGTAGAGTTTAGTTCTTTTGTTATGCTTCAACCAGGTAGGATGGAGCATAGCCTTGGATAGAACTTTCGATAACAGTCTTTGAATGGAAAGACTTTCAATAGATAGCACAAGGAAGTGTTCACTTAAGAGTAGGATGAAGACTCGGTGCTCAATAGTTAGATTGGAAGAGAACAATCTGGAGCAAATTGAACTTGGTATTGACCAAGGAGAGCTAAACTAAAGTACATTGATATGGTACCACAAACTATATACTGGTATGATCGTGGCATGGGCCACTACAGGAAAGGAAAATATAAATGAAACACTCCAAGTGCTGAGGCCTGAACGTCAGCGCCAAAACATGTCTTCTAGGGCTTTAGAGTGTCGCCTTGGGCTTTGGCACCAAGGGCCTATCTTCAATAGATACTTTACTGGTGGAGTCTTGAACACCAGGCCTTGCTGCCTAGGGTTGAATACCTAGCCAGCTCAAGGGCTTTAGAAAGGACTTGCTTATCCCTATACTTTGGAGGGAAGATCCAGGACTTCAAGACTGGGGATCCAGTCCTGTCGCCCTGGGGGTTTATATATGAAAGGACTATGTACACGTATGTACATGGGATCTAAGATATACTATACAATAACTACATAAGCGTCCGTTATCGTCCAATAGAAATACTCTAAGCATCTAAAGAATAGATATAAGTCGTAAAAGTCATAAGAAGCGTACCATGCTGTCAAAGCATGTTGTCATGACAAATAAGAAGCATTCTAGTGCATGAGGCTAGCATGCACATCTAATAGATAAGTCATAGCCTTCAAGGCTGTGGTCATGAGGGAACCACATTCCAGTGTGGCAGATCTTGAGATAAATATGATCTAGGGATAAATATCAAATAGGAACCCTTGATCCATGCTGCTGCTGCATGTCTTCATGTACAGCCTTGCGATGGAAGGGAATTCCATGCTTGAATAAATACCATAAGGAACCTGCATGGTGTGGCAGCATGCTGCAACCATGAGGCATAGATAAGAGTGAGTCCATGTGACTCATAAAGAGGGTGAGTCCTTGTGACTCATAGATAGAGACCCTGAGTCAGGGAACAAGATTCCGGATCATGTTGTGATTCCAGAGAATAGATAGAACATGAGGCAAGGCACAGCCATGCCATGAGAACTTGGTCAGGCAAGCCTAGACCCTTAAGAAACAGCCATCCTGTGACTGATGTGACTTGGATAAATAGGGTACAGGGCTTGTCCCTGGTCATGTGACCATCCAGTAATCCTTGATAAGATAGACAGGGGAGATAAGATAAGATCCCCTGATAAGATAAGATCATTTAGATAAGAGATTAGATAAGCGCTGACATAAGTGACCTTGATAAGAAAAGATAAGATAAGATCTTGCAACCAGGCAAGACAAGTCTAAAAATGAAAAATAAGGCCATTAAGGCCACTTGTCGCTTTGATGTATAAATATAGCCATAAAGGCTACTTTTTTTGTACTGTAACAATTACTAGCCACTCATAGGACCCATAGCGTGTGCAGAACAAAGTCTTCCACTTGTCTCCTTTGGCGATACAAATGAGATGATAAGCATGTTGGAAATCGAGCTTGGTATAGATATTTGCCCCACTTAGAGCATCTAAAAGGTTGGAAGTACAAGGAAGAGGGCAATAATCCTTCTTGGTGATCTTGTTGAGATCTTGGAAGTCTATGCAAAGGCAGAGAGAACCGTCTTTTTTCTTGATGAAAAGCATGGGCGCTGCATGAGGAGAAGAAGAGGCATGGATAAAACCAGTCATCAAGTTTTTGTTGATGAAGTCTTGGAAAGTCTGCAATAGAGCTTTCTGATCAAAGAAGTTGTGCCATCCTTCAGGTCAATTTTCAGGTTGAAGGGGCAATGTGGGGGAAGAGTACTAGCACGTTGCTTGCAAGATTCATGGATTCCCTAGTAAATGCAGTGCAGAGACCTTTCTTTTTCAGAGGCTGGAGTTTCAGAGAGAAAGGAACTGAACTGTTCATTTTGCAAGCACAATTGAAAGCAACAGCATTGATAAAGGATATGGGTGGACAAGTAAGTCCTGGGGCCCGTGGGCACAGTGAGGCCAGTGGAGTGTCGACCAGCGGAGCAATCTGAGTCAGAGACAAAGGAGGTGAAAACAGAGGATTAATAGGAGAAGTCGGAGTAGAAGGGATGGGGGAACAGATTGCTGGTGATGCAGAGGGTAATATCAGGGTTGGCATCCAAGTAGAAGAGGACTGGAGAGAGATGCTGCTCATGACCTAGTCAATTAACGGATTGTAGCAGGTGAGCCAGCTGTGCCTGAGAACCATACAATACAAAGGATCCAACGAGGTGACATAAAATGTCTCGGAGGTGGACTCACCAGAAGAGAAACAAATGGTAAGCTCAACAGAAGATATTATAGAAAAACCAGAAGAACCATTGAAGAGATGGAGAGAAAGTGGAGGAATTGGAGAAGTATGGATTTTATGTTTTGAAACAAAAGCAGAATCAATAAAACAATAAGTCAAGCCTGAATCAATTAAAACAGGTATATCAGAAATAGAAAGAGATGAAATTGAGACAATAGGATGCAGAGAATTGAAATGTGAAAGAGTGGATGCATTCAAATGTAATTCCATGGAAGCATGGTTAGGGTCAATGCAACTCCCCCCCATGTGGAGTTGGAGGAATTGCTGCCTATTTTTTTGCCTCAGTGGAGGTGGGACTGTTAGCTTTCACCAGGCTTGTTGCCATAGCAGCGCAAGCTTTAGCAGCCCTAGATGATGACTTTGGACAATCCTTGGCACCATGCCCAGACTACCTATAGAAGAGACATAGATTATTGTCTAGCCAGTGCTGACGTTCCTCTGGGAGGAGTTTACTGTCTTTGCCTAGCTTTGATGTGACAGCTGGATCGAACTTTGTGCCTGACCCTTTACCTTTTTTAGGAGTATTGCCACCAGTATTGGTATTGGTGGTGTTGCTGGAAAAACCTGAAGTCGCATTACCCTTGGGCTTGTCACCCTTAGGCTTCACTTGGTTAGTGTTCATAGATTTGGATTTAGAATTACTCTGAGATCCCGAAGTCGATCCTTGCTTCATGCAAGTAATCTCATTGCATCGCTCCCAATAATGGTGATCAATTTGTTGAGTGAGTGCTCAGAGATCCTGAAGGTCATCCAGTTTCCCCTGGCAAGTGATCTCATCTTTGATCTGATCAGGAAGACCACTATAAAATGATCAGCGGAGTGCGCCTGGTTCCCAATCACAAACTTGAGAAGCATGCCGGTTCCACTCAACAATATAACGAGTGATACACTGTGAATCTTTCATTTGCAGGCACTCAAGAAGTGTCTCTGCATCAGCAACAGAATGATGATGTCCGAAATTCGACTGCAGTTTCCAAAGGAATGTGCATCAATCATCCATCCATAAGGGCCTTGAGCCCAGATTGGCATCTCTGAGCAATTCAGGTTCAAAATACTCAAGAGCTACACTTTTAAGGAAAGACTGAGCAAATGTTACCTTGGTACAATCCCATTGGTAGACTTTTGGCTTTGCCTAAAAGTCGATTTTGCATTGTACTACAAAAGCCTGCAGCTTTTTGGGATCAGTGCCATCAAATAAATCAGGTTCCTTGACCTTGTTCTTGGATGCCTCAGAGTCCAAAGATATCCGGCATCAGAGAGTGTGATGGATCTTATCATGAATTGTGTCTGCAAGATCAGCAAAAGGATTAGCACCAAAGAAAGCAGATTCATCATCATTGTTGTTATTGCCTTGATTGGAACTTCCATCAGTGCCTTCATTGCTATTACCACTGCTGTTGTCACTGCCACCACCATTGCCACCTGCATCCTTGGGCGGACCTTGTGGAGGACCCTTGGAGGGACCATACGAGGGACCCTGAGAAGTTGAAGCACAAGAAGGTTCTCAACAAGGAGCTGGCAGAGAAGTGGGGAAGAACCTTAGTGGCAGAATTGGTGGAGGCCTAGGTGGAGTGCCTCTAGAAGTACCAAGGAAAGTGCTGGCATTTTTGTCATCATGGAGTTTCCAAATATGGGGCTCATGGATCAACTGTTGAGGTTCAGGAAGAGGCATCAACAGAGAAGAACTGAATAGGTTGCAGCAAATTTGATGGGTTGAAATGGAGTCACCTAAATGAGCGGAGAGGCTGAAGAAGCCACCTGGAATGGCACGAGAGCTTCTGAAGACACTCTGCAACCACTGCTCTTGTACCAAGGCTTGAGTTTGAGAGGAGCATGTATGCATAGCCATATTGAAAGGGTTTGTCAAGTGTGAGTATGAACCTAAGTACAAATATACTGTTAAAGTCCTGAACCCGATCGCACTTCTCTGGCCAAGTCCAATATGGAGGAAGCAGAATACTGATCGAAGAGAAGAAGGATGAGTAGTAACAGGTATGGAAACCCATGTAGATGGAACAGAGCTATAATGTTACAATTGGCCTTGATGCAGGACTTATGTGTCACATCCTTGACCAGACCTAGCCTTGTGAAATGACGGATCGGAGACTAGAGAGACAAAGGACAAAAAAAGCAGAGTCGAAAAAAGTCGGTGGAGAGCAATAAGGAGAGACTTATGCTGAGTGCAGAGGGAATGATGATATTCGTACTAAGGGAAAATACAAGTGAGCAGCAAGGTTTAAGTACGAAGGTCCATATAAAATACATAAGCATGTGAATCAGAAGCATAGTGGATCTGGAGACAAAGTACAAGGACATATATGAAATATAAGCATAGAGACAGAAGTCATAATGAAAATGCATAGACATATATGAAATATACCATAATAAGAATATCACATAAATATGAGTGCTCCATGATGAAGTCCAAAGTGGTTCCGGGTTGTTACCTGCTGGAGATGAGAGGTCTAAAGTTGCCATGCATCAGAGATTAAAGGAGTAGCTTGGAGAAGGGTGAATGAGACCAGAGTTATGGATGGGGATATGACACCAGCACATCTGTCTTCTATTGAGATCCCGCCTCATCATGAACCATTGCAAATTCTGATGGTCATTTTATATTTTGAACTGCTTCTTGGCTCCTTCTAAATAGTGCCACCATACTTCTAGCAGATGAATAACTGAAAGCACTTCTTTATTGGTGATTGGGTAGTTCCACTCCTGATTGTTCATGAAGTGGGAATAGAAGGCTACCAGATGCCACTTTTCTTTTTTTTGAATAGACAGCATTGCTCCTATTTTGAAGTCCAAAGTGTTGTATTCTAAGCAGAATTGACAATCAATGTTGGGGAAAGCAAGGACCAGGGCAGTGGTAAACTTCTTTTTGAGCATATTGAATGTGTTTTGACATTTTTCATTCCAAATGAAAGGCACATCCTTTTTTGTAAGATCCATCAAGGATCTCATGATGGCTAAGTATTTTGAAATGAATCTCCTATAAAAATTTGCTAAATCAAGGAAGCTTCTAACTCCCTTGAGGTTTTTAGCTTGGGCCATTCTAGGATGGCCTTGACTTTTGAGTTGTCCATGTAAACTCCATCTTTTTCTACCATCATGCCCAAAAACTCAACTTCTGTAGCATGGAAGATGCACTTTCTGGTTTGATAAATAAGTCATTTTCTTCTAGTAGACAGAGGTCTTCTTTCACTATCTTCTGGTGTGCTTCTAAGTTGTCAGTTTTGGTAAATATTATCAGGTCATCAATATAGACAATGCAGACATCTTCCATATCTGAAAAAATCTCATTCATTATGGCTTGGAATGTTGCTGGAGAATTGCACAATCTGAAGTACATCATGCTCCATCCTGCATTTCTTCTTTGAAATCCACTGCTTTGCAAATTCAAACATGGTGATCTTGTAATAGATAGCAACTTCTTGGGCAGCAGGTCATTTGGATTTTACCAATTTTCCAATTTATATCAGGATTGTGGCATGCTAGCCACATATAGCCTAACACCAGGGCCATATTGCCTAGGTTGGTAACTTCAGCCATAAGGTGTTCTCATTGACCTTTGTAATCTATAATTACCTCTAAAGAGTGCATGATGTTTCTAGCAGAGTTCTTGGTTCTGTCAATATTGAATACCAGAATACATAGGTTGCGAAAGGAGTTTCATTAAAATAGAGTTCTTTTCCACCCACATCTTGTTTAGAAATATGTGGTTTGCACCACTATCAAGTAGTGCTTCAACTTTCTTCAGAGAATCTTTCAAAGATTCTATCTTCACTTTTAATTTAATGTTATTTGAAATGTGCATGATGTATGTAAGGAAAACTATGGGTTTATTGATTGCTTCTTCTTTTTTCATAGTCATGATGGCCCTCATGTCCACAAGGTTGACCCTTCCTGGATCTGAAACTTCTGGAAGGCCAGGGAAGGTAGCTTCTAGCCTATCTATTCTATTTTCTTATGGTTTTTCAACTTTTAACCCCACAGATTCATACCCTTGGAGAATAAGAGAGATATCCTGGGTTTTGGCTACCCAGTTCTCTTTCACTTCATTGGATTTATCATCTTCTGAAGCTACCTCAGATGAAAGCTATCAAAGCCTTCATAGAATTTCTTTTAATTTAGATTTTTATTTAACACTGTTATGCTTGCTCCCGGATAGGGTACAAGCGTAGCCTTGGATGAACCGAGCTCTGCGAGGGTGGCTGGGTGAATTAGCCCCTGTGGAAGGGACGCCGGTATACAGTCGCGAGGGCGGCGACTTCAAGGATTAACACAAGTAAGCGTCCACTCAATAGTAGGACGAAGACTAAGTGCTCGAGGGTCACAACGGACGAGAACGTTGTGGAGCAAAGCAGACGCTTGGTATTAACCAAGGAGAACTAAACTGGAATACAAAGTGTACTACGCGCAACGTAAAATAGGTATCGTCGTCGTACACGGACCAAGAGACAGAAAGGAAATAATGACTACGGCTGGGCGATCGAATGAGTAAGTGCGCAGTCGTATGGTAATACAAATGACCAAGAGGAGGGAATCTGCGGCGGCAGACGCGATGCCGAAGTAGTCCGATAGGGGCATCGCGGGAGGAAAAAGAGTAGTCCATAAGGGAATAACGGAAGAAACGTAACAATATGGCTATGCCAGGATACTGGAGATACAAGAGAAGTTGGAGATGACCTCAGTGAGCTGGGATCAAGGCTGAAGATCAAGCCTATGATTAAGGAAGACTAAAGCTAGAGTACATGGATATACATCTAGGTCTTATATACTATTGGGCAATATCCAAAAAAGGAGATGAAGAGAGCTGAGTTAGAGATAACAAGAATAACCAAGATAAGAGTGAGTCAGAGATAAGTCAGATAGAAGATCTAGGGTTGAGTGGAAGCATAGATCAGATCAAAGAAGCAAAATAAGAAGAAGATCTAGATATACAGCCATGAGGGCAGGGGGAGGAAAAGTGGAGATCAAGAAAAATGCTGAGAAAAGGAACTCGGCTATGAATATACCCATGTAGGGAATGACAGAGAGATCAGAGGATGAAAGAAAATGCCTGTGATACAAGGGATCAAAGGAAGACAGATAGATCAAGGAAATAGAAGGAAATAGATGAAGAGCACCAGGGAGGTGCAACAAATCTGGAGAAGACTGGCTATTGGAGCAAGCGCAGCCAAGTGAATAGAAAGGAACCATTGAGATGCACAAGGATCCAGAGGAACATCTGATAAGAATCAGATGTAACTAGATAAAGATCTATTGGAGATCTGGGATGCCAGGAGGCAGACTAGAAGTTCCTGTGAGAGAATGGACACAGGAAGTGCATGGAACATCATTAGGGAATGTCCAGGAGCAAGGGAAAGCATTGGCCGATAAGCCAGATGCACAGCAAGAAGGTTTCTGATTATATAGAAAATAATTAAAAAGCAGAAGGAGGTTCTGATAATCAATCAATAATATCTTGGCAGAGAACTGTGCCTGTTGATGAAGCAGCGACCGAAGTGAGTCAGGAATGTTCAGAGATATCTAGATATCAAGTGGGGGCCACACTGAGAGTGCCAAAGAGAATCCAGGGGACTAGGAGGAGTTCAAGGAAGAGGAAAAGATCTGGATGCAGGGAAAGTGAAGACACATCAGGGAGGGTTCTTATAAATTGGAGTAATGTCTGGGAAAGTTCCAGAAGTGGTCTAGATATGACTGATCAAAAGGAACACATGGCAGAAAGCCATATGTGCCAGGTACAGAAAGAAAACATATCTGGAAGATGCCAGATATGGATCAGGAAGCCTTGAGGCAGCAAAGGAAACCAGAGAGGACTGAGGAGCATCCAGGGGAATACCTGGAATTACAAGGGACAGTTGTTCTTGATACTTTTGAAGAGATCAAGAGGTTCTGGTAAAATCCAAGATCAGGAGATGATCTGAAAGTTCTGATAAAATCTAGTAAAGCATGATCTCAATGAATAGGACACATCAGGGAATGCCCAAGGGCACACAGAAGTGCTAGGGACTTGTCTGGATGCTGGCAGAAGAGCCAAAGAGTCTGGTGAACATCTGATGGAAATCAAATATGATCTGGATGGTTTAGCCTTGGATAAAGCTGAAGTGGTCTGGGATGTGGCCAGGTGGCCCAGTTGACTGTGGGTGGATCGGATAGAGGTCCAGTAGGCACAGTGGTTCAGTTGGGGACTTCCAGGAGTAGCCAGAAGTCAGATACAGGTCTAGGAGGAGACATAGATCTAATTGTAAGCTAGATCTAGGAGAAGCAGTCAAGAAAAAGCATCAGAGGAGGCTGATATGACTGGATACAAGGGAGATCTTTGAGGATGTGATTCAAGGAAGATCTAGAGATCTGGGAGCACTAGGAGGAGGCCAGATAGGTGACTAGATAAGGAGACTATATGGACTTAATAAAAAGGACATAATCCAGGGAGATCAGGAATGGCCAGATGGATGATCCAAGAGCTCAGAGGACTGGGAGAGCATTCAGAGGATGCTGAATGTGAACCATGAAAGGGTGATCAGATTGTGATCTTGATCCAAGGATAGAAGGAGGCTGGATGGGTCATAAAGAGCAACTAATAAGGGACATCTAGGAATGACCTAGGAATAAAAGCTTAGGAGAGGCCTGGAGAATGCCAGGAGCATACAGGGGTGGAAGGATCTCTGGTAGGATAAGTAGGAGATGGCTGATCTAGGAAAAAATGTAGTGGGGCTATCAAAGTAGGAACAAGTTGTTATACTATAACTACATACTGGTGGTTGTCTGAGCTGGTTGCAGTCATGACTGCACATGCACTTGCTATTCCAACAACAAAGCCTAGACCTTTTAAGAACAGCCATCTTGTAACTAATGTAACTTGAATAGAAAAAATTTAGGAATTGTTTCTAGAAAGATTATTTCAGTGATCTTTTGATAAGATAACAGAAAAGATCAGATAAGATGATCAGATAAAATCCTTTAATAAGATAAAATCAATAGATAATATATTAAATAAGTGCTGATATAAGTACCAGCTTGATAAAATAAGATAAGATCTTGCAACCAGGCAAAACAAGTTGAAAAATTGAAAAATAAAGCTATAAAGGCCACTCTCTGCTTATATTAATATAATCAACTTTTGATTGCATAAATATTGTCTTTTAAGCTTTATATTTTTATATTTTAATAGCTGTAATTTATTACAAGCTCAGCAC
>JBBPKM010000925.1:0-11163 GCA_038089255.1 Austroboletus rostrupii | reverse complement strand
TGACATTTTGCATGGTTTTCAATATGCAGTCGCAGAGCTTGAGCATTTGAATCCATTTGATGCTGCTCTCAAACTCCAACTTGGCCATCAATATCATATCAATCAGTGGGTTGAATCTGCATTTTGGGAGCTGATGGCTCAGCTAATTTCATCAATATCAGCCATTGAAGCTTCTTGCATTGGGGTTGAATATTTCCACATCCTCACTCATACAAAGGCCCTCATTGAAAAGCAATATCAGGCAATCAGCTACACTGAACCAAAGGCAGTGCATCCAGATAGCTGTGGGACACCGACCTGATGTGAAGCTGTCTGGAAAAATGAGTGGTGGAATGGAGTGGCCCAATAGCTCCTCCATCCAGACTATTCCTATCAGGGTGAGGAGCTTTTAATACTCCTTGAAGTGGATATAACTGGATTTTGTGACGCCTGCAAGCAGGCCACTATGGCAAAGCTAAGGAAATCTGCTGCTTTGCATTGAGAGAGTACACTGCAGGACTCTGCTGTAGATGAAGTGATGCAATTGCAGGCAGATGAACACATTCACTCATTTCTTAAACAGATTGTTTTTTCATAATACGGTCATACTATTCAGTGCTCAGCTTTGCATCACGAATCATACTCTTTCAATGGAGTTGTAAATATCATGCTGGCAAATCATGGATACTTCTTCACAAAGCATGGGTGGGACTTCCAGCTTCCACACACTCATTGGTATGCAAAGCTCTGTGCATTGGTCTCTGCTTGGATGAGCCCATTACCCATTGAGAGTCCCTCACAGCAACTGCAATGGCATGGATTTGAACAAGTTCTGCCTTAGCTGAATCTCAGATGATGTCACCATCACCTGTCTCCAAGAATGCTTTATAACTGACACCATATACACCAGCATTGGCTCCTTCACCCTTGACCCCTGCAAATAAATCACCTCCAATGCTGACTGCGTCCTACAAAAACATGCTGATACCACAATGCCATCCAAAACAAGACAACCCTTCCCCTAGACATATTCCAGTTTGCCAACAATGCCTACTACCATATGCGCCACATCGCCCAGGACCAGGCCTTCATTATCAGGTGTGCACACCACTTTTTCCTCAGCCATCTCTCAAATGCTTGCCTTTCAGCAGTGAGATGGGAAGCAGGAAATCCAAGACTTATCATCTTGCCATCAAGACACTCCTTGAGCTGTCTGTTTTCAGTCCAGGCAAGAAGGGCTCCAAGCTCATGAGCCAGGTGCCTGCTGCAGAGTTTTTGGTGAGTCTTTTGGCAATACTCATACACTCTTCAATCCAAATGCCTTGCACTTTGGAAAATATACAGAACTCCAGTTCACCAACAAAGGTCGTTTACTGTGGTATCAAGTCAGTCAACCATCTATCTCAAATGCAATTTCCACATCTTCTACTATATAAAGGCTGGTGCATCATTAGGGGAGGTCCTTTGGCAATACTCATACACTCTTCAGTCCAAATTCCTTATGCTTTGGAAAATATACAGAACTTCAGTTCACTGACAAAGGTTGTTTACTGTGGTATCAAGTCACTCGACCATCTATCTCGAATGCAATTTCCACATCTTCTACTATATAATGGCCAGTGTGTCATCAGGGAAGTGCCAGTACCATTTCACTGACAAAACACAGTGTCACTACCTCGGCCAGCATGCTGGTGTTTGGCTATCATTCCAATGTCATCCATGACAACAATGCCAATTGCTTTCAGCAACTCAAGCTTACTCTCAAGTCCATCGGTCTCTCCAGATGCCATAGTTTAAACATGCTAGTCTATCACCGCCATCCTTCACCTTTTTAATTACATTACTTATAGACAATATAATACCCTTGTTTATGATGTACTTAAGAAGTTGCACAATGTCACTCAAAAAGTTGCACACAATCATCACAAAAAAGTTGCATGCAATCACTCAGAAAAAGTTGTGCCGGTTCATTCACAAAGAAGTTGCACTGACTCATAAAAAGTTGTGCTGACCCCCTAGAAATTGCACTGGACTTTTTATGCACATCTGATGCCATACCGAAAGGCATAACAGGCCACGATATGTGATAAAGGCAGCTTTCCACTAATATTCTTCCTTGATATGAATATTGTTGTAGCCCCAGCAGACGTCGAACTTTATAAAGATCTTGGCATCTTTTAATTTGTCAAGGAGGTCAGAGATAAGAGGAAGTGGATAAGCACCCCAGATTGTATGGTCATTAAGATATCAATAGTCTTGTACTGGACAAAGTTTTCCATCCTTCTTTTCAACAAAGAAGAATGGCACTGCTTGGAGGGAAGTAGAAGGGCGAATTTTTCCACTTTTGAGGTTCTCATTGAGGAATTCATCTTGAGCTTTCCGTTCATCAGCTGTAAGTGTTACGGTACAAGAAAAGCAGCCTTTATGGCTATATTTATACATCAAAATAACAAATGGCCTTGACAGCCTTATTTTTCATTTTTTAGACTTGTCTTGCCAGGTTGCAAGATCTTATCTAATCTAATCTTATCAAGGGCGCTTATATCAGCGCTTATCTAATCTCTTATCTATCAATATTATCTTATCAGGGGATCTTATCTTATCCGATCTGAATATCTTATCTTATCTCCCCTGTCTATCTTATCAAGGATCACTGGCATGATCACATAATCAGGGACAAGCCCTGAACCCTATTTATGCAAGTCACATCAGTCACAGGATGGCTGTTCCTCAAAGGGTCTAGGCTTGCCTGACCAGTTCCTCATGGCATGGCTGTGCCAGCCTCATGCTCTATGTATTCTCTGGAGTCACACCAAGATCCAGAATCTTGTTCCCTGACTCAGGTTCCTTATCTATGAGTCACAAGGACTCTGTTATGTTTTCTTTTTCTTTGCATTACGTCTCCCTTACAGACTTATCCAATTTCTTTCAATGATAGCTTTATTGGACTACATTGCTATCATACTCACCATTGCAGGTTTCCCTCATGTACTCTTGTTTACTCATCCATCAGGTATTAGTCATCTGATTGCCCAGTATTTATTATGTTTTCCTTTCTCATGCTTGGCCCATGCTACGATTGATGCCTATATCAGTCTTTACATTGTAGTCTTGTACTTTAGTTTAGTTCTCCTTGGTCAAATACCAAGTTTGCTTTGCTCCCAATCATTCTCTTCTGGTTGGCTATTGAGCACCAAAGTCCTTGTCCTACTTTTGAGTGGACGCTTCCTTTGTGCTATCCACGCAATGATCTTCCATCGCATCCTTATTGCCCATAGGATTTGGTTCATCTAAGGCTATGCTCCTACCTACCCAGTTAAAGCATAACAAAAGAACTAAACTCTCGAAGCGCAACTAGTATTATCTAGATTGCCCACCATATTGTCTAATAGGTTTTCTAACTGGCAGAATTGGTAGGTGTCCTCTGCACCCTCAACTGCATCTGAATCCTCTGGCAAGGTACCCACTGACCCAGATGAACCCATAGCTGAAGAAAGTCCTGAAGTTTACAAACTCAAACATCAGATGGAATGATCCCTAGTAATACCACACATACTGACACCGCCAAGTCCTATGCCGCAACCACAGGCTGGAAGAATCTTTGATTTCCTGCCCCCTAACGTCCAAGCTGTCCCAAGTGTAGCAGTCCCAACTGCCCAAATGTCCAACACATCAGCCACCATGGTAAAACCAACCGAGCTTCATCTCAGAACTCCCAAAGACTTTGATGGAGTGTATTCCTGCACTATCCCATGGCTATAATCAGTCCAAATGTACTTAGCTGTCAATGACAAACTATATGATAGCCCAAACAAACAAATTGCATATGCGCTATCTTTCATGAAAAAAGGGACTGCCATCACCTGGGTGGATATCTTTCATAAATCCAAACTAACAGCTGGAACCTTTTCTATGGGAACCTGGGCCGAATTCAAAACAAATTTCCATGCAGCATTTGAAAATGCAGATTTCAAAGGTGATTCCTTGGCTTGGTTGGCCAGGGAATGCATTTACGAAAATAGGTCTGGAGGATACAACCTGGCACTTCAAAAGTATATCGCACTCTTCCAGAGCAAAGTCACCCTCACTGGGATCATGGATGATCAAGTCCTTATCAATTACTTCACCTCCAGAATTCTGGTTTCCCTCATGAAAAAGATCCAAACAATGGAAAAGTACCAGACAAAATAAAAGACTGGTACACTAAAGCTGCCCACTTCGCTAGTGTCAAAGAAAGAGCCCTTGAAATTGCAGCCTGACACCGTCACGGCAATACTCCCTTTACCCCCACAATCCAGACCTGAAACGCCCCCACTTATGACCCTAATGCAATGGATGTAGATATTGTATGCATCAAGAGACTCATGCTAGAAGAAAGAGAAAAATGCCACAAGGAAGGTTTATGCTTCCTTTGTTGCAAAAAGGGCCATTCAATTGGCAACTGTTCTAACAACACACGTCCCACACCACCTCCATGCATGGTAAAAAAAGTTGAAGAACTCCAGGCAAGCATCACAGAGATGCAAGATGACAAAACAGTTGGCAAACTAAACAGGGATTTTTAAAATGGAGAGCATCTGCAATGCATGTTTCTCCACTTCCTGATATATCATGTAATGCTGTACCAGTAACTATGAAGGCAATGCAAATCCCCATTCAAATTATGCTACCAATTGACATGAATATCAAAGCTGTTGCCACCACTGCCCTCATGGACTTCAGAGCACAAGTCTCCTGTATCGACTAGGAATTTGCCTGTCAAAAAAAACTCCCTCGTGTCCAGCTACCCACTCTAGTCACCATATGAAATGTTGATGCCTTGACTAACAAAAATGGCACTATCAAGTTTAAAACAATATTGTTTATCAACGTAAATGGATACATTCACTCCATGGAGTTCTATCTTATGAACTGTGAAAAAGAAACCATGATCCTAGGATTTCCCTGGCTCATAGTGGTAAGCCCAAGAATCGACTGGAAGAAGAAGATGCTAGAGGTACCTAAAGAATCAGATCAGACTACAGAAATGGTAGCCACCCACGAAAAAGAAAAACAACGGAAGGGACAGCTTTATAACCTTCACCACCCTGATTATACAGTGTCTCCACCAGGACACATCAATGTGGATGCATTAATCGATGAATATTTGTTTGGATATCTGAATTGCACATGCACAGAGGATGATGTCCTCTGTAGCAACATCAGCCTAGCCCAAAACATGGCATATGTTAAACCACTCTGAACTCTATCTCAGACCATCCTCACAAATGGATGTTTCATCCTGAATCCAGCCCTTACATGTGCCATGCTCACTACATCTACAGATCTAGCAATCCATGCAAAGAAGGAAAAAGTCACTCTTCCACCCCAGTATGCTGAATTTGCCAATATTTTCTCTGATGAAGATATGCCTCTACCACCGTCATGAGATTATGACCATGAAATCTGCCTAGCTGACACTTTTAAGCCAAAGATCAGAAAACTGTACCCGCTTACAACAGAGGAACAAAAAGCACAAGATGAGTTCCTCAATGAAAACCTGAAGTCTGGAAAAATATGCCCTTTGACCTCTCCACAAGCCACCCCATTCTTCTTTGTCAAAAAGAAAGATGGAAAGCTCCAACCAGTACAAGATTATCAGTATCTAAATGAGCATACTATCCATGACGCATATCCCCTCCCACTAATATCCGACCTCCTCAATAAACTCCACAACGCCCAAATATTCATCAAGTTTGATGTCTAATGGGGATATAACAATATTCACATCAAGAAAGGAGACCAGTGGAAGGCCACCTTCATTACTCATTGCGGGCTCTTCAAACTGGTAGTCATGCTATTTGGGCCCAAGAATGCGCCAGCAACTTTTCAATGGTTCATGAACAAAGAATTCCATGATTTAATCGCCAAAGGACAGATCATCATCTATATGGATGATATCCTTATTTTTTCCCCAAATCAACAATCACACGATGAAATGACTAGGCAAGTTCTCCAATGCATGTGAGAACTCCACCTATGACTTCGACTATCCAAATGTTTCTTCAACTCTGCATCAGTGGAATACCTGGGTATGATCACCCAATCAGGCACCCTCACTATGGACCCCATCAAATTGGAAGGGATCGCATCCTGGCCCATGCTGACAAAACCAAAAGAAGTCTGGTCCTTCCTTGGCTTCACCAATTTCTACCATTGTTTCGTCCCCAGTTATTCTAATATCGCCTGACCTCTTCTCAACTTGACAAAAAAGGGCCACCTGTGGTCTTGGACTACCACCTGTGAAGCAGCGTTTATCTGCCTTAAAGAAATCTTTACGTCTCAGCCTGTCCTATGTATGCCCGACATGTCCCGCCCTTTTGCAATTGCCATGGATGCCTCAAAATTTGCCACTGGTGGCATACTCCTCCAGACCAATGAAAACAGTGAATGGCATCTATGTTCTTATCTATCCCAGACGTTCTCCTCCACTGAATGAAACTATGACATCTACAATCGAGAGCTTCTCACTGTCATTTGTGCATTGCAGGCCTGGTGACATTATCTCACAGGATCATGTTATTCCATTCAGGTATTCACAGATCATAAAAATCTAACCTATTTTAAACAACCACAAAAGCTCAACCAACACCAGGCTTGATGGCTCCTTGATATCGCCGACTATGATTTGCATATCTCGCATGTTCCAGCCTCTCAATTATCAGGCCCGGATGTGCTGTCCCGCTGCCCAGATCGTTGTCCCAATGACTCCGCCAACAATACTGAAGTCATACTCTTACCCCCTTCACTCTTTATTAACCTCATTGACACTGCCCTCCATAATCACATCTTGGAAATGTCCTCCACTGATCCTCTTGTACTAAAAACACTTCAATCTATCACCGATGACATTCCATTTGCTCTCTGCTCTCGCCTTATTATACCAAAACTGCATCTACGTCCCACTGGACATTTCCCTGTGCTGCTCTATTGTGGCTCGTTGTCACAACCATGCTACTGCGGGTCACCCTGGTTACCTTAAAACCCACCAACTCGTCGTAGCCGACTTTTGGTGGCCTGGCTTAGCAGCCTTCATCCACTCATTCATTTTTGGCTGTGCCATGTATCAATAACAAAAAGTCAATATGCACCCAATGGTTCCCCCTCTCATCTCCATCATATTCTCCAGTACATATCCATTTCAACAAATCTCCTGTGATCTGATCATAAACCTCCTGCTATCTGCTGGTTTTGATTCCCTCTTGGTTGTGGTCGACCATGGGCTTACTAAGGGGGTAATTCTCTGCCCAACAAAAAAAACAATCATGGCTGAAGGAATAGCAAATTTGTTTTTTCATTCCGTCTATTGACACTTTGGCCTATATGATAAGATTATCTCTGATAGAGGACCTCAATTCACATTGACTGTTACAATTTGTCTTTTCTTTGTGGACTTATCCTTTTCTTTGCAAATGCCCCTATACGGACTACTTTGGCATCATGTCTGCCGCTGCAGACTTCCTCCCTTGAGTCATTTTTTTTATGATACAACTGCACATCTGTCATCAGATTACCCAGTCATACTTATGTTTTCCTTTTCTATCCTGGCCCATGCTACGTGTCTATACCTATAACAGCTTATGCAGTAGCACCTATATCTTTAGTTTAGTTCTCCTTGGTTAATACCAAGTTCACTTTGCTCCTCAGCATTCTCTCACATTGAGTTTATTGAGCACCGAGTCATCGTCCTACTCTCGAGTGGATACTTCCTCATGCTACCCTATTGCGAGGTCTCCTCGATCTTTTTTACAGAACCCATACGACTATGGTACTTGGTTTATCCGAGGCTACACTTGGCCCTACCTGGAACAAGTGTAACAAAAGAACTAAACTCCATCGCTGTGACTAGCATTGTCTAGCTCACCCACCATATCGTTTAATCACTTCTCTGGTTGGCAGAATTGGCAGGACTCCCCAGCACCCTCTACTGCATCCAAATCTTTGGGAGAAATACCCACAGATCCTAACAATCCTATTGACACCGAAGCCCCTGAACTTTGGCAGCTTGAGCAGCAACTTAGCAGCTCACTCGTTATATCGCACATACTGACACTGCCAAGTCCTATGCCACAACTGCAAGCTGGAAGGATCTTTGCCTTCCTGCCTCTTAATGTTGCACCTGTGAATCCTACTACAAACGTCACAGCACCCACTATGTCTACCAACACAGCCACTGTGAAACCAACAGAATTACGCCTTGAAACCCCTGAGGACTTTGATGGGTCGTATGCTAGGGCTCTACCCTGGCTATGGTCAGTACAACTGTATCTGGCTGTTAATGACAAACTATACAAGACTCCAAACAAACAGATTGCCTACACGCTTTTGTTTATGAAGAAAAGGACTGCGCTCACATGGGCCGACACCTTTAGAAAATCCAAGCTTACAGCCAGTACCTTTACTCTAGGAACCTGGGCCGACTTTGAAACGGAATTCCGCGCTGCATTTGAGAACGTGGATGTCAAAGGCGACTCATTGGCTTGGCTGGCCTGCGAGTGCATTACGGAAAATAGAAGAGGAGGTTATAATCTGACACTCCAATAATACATAGCAATGTTCCAGAGCAAGGTGGCCCTCATGGGCATCACAGATGACCAGGTGCTCATTAACTACTTTGCCAGCAGCATCCCTGTTTCTCTCATGCGCTGAATCCAATCCATGGAGAATGTACTGGACAAAGTAAAAGACTGGTACTCCAAAGCAACACACTTTGCAGGAGTAGAGGAATAAGCATTGGAAATCGCTCACAATAGAAATTGCGGAAGTACATCGTTCACCCCATCCTTCCAAACCCGCAACACTCCTGCTCACAATCCAAACACCATGGACGTCGATGCTATTACAATCAAAAAGCTTATGCCCAATGAAAGAGAAAGATATAGAAAGGAAGGATTGTGTTTCCTCTGCCGAAAGAAAGGATATTCAGTAAGGAACTGTCCTAACAATACACAAATGCACCCCACTCTGCTTCCATGTACAGTGCGAAAAGTTGAAGAAGAAACCAAGGCCAGCATCACTGAGATACAGGACGACGAAACCATAGGGCAAATAAACCTGGGTTTTTAAAAGGGAGAATGCCCACAACGCACATATCTCCCTCTATAGATGTTTCATGTAATGCTGAACCAGTATCGTGCTAAACCAGTATCAATGAAGGCAATGCGTATTCCAGTTCAAATTATGATGCCTATCGACATGAACATCAAAGCCATCGCCACCACCACCCTCGTAGACTCAGAAGCCCAAGTCTCATGCATAGATTGGGAATTTGCCCGGTCTCAAAACCTCCCTCGAACCCGTCTCCCCATACCTGTTACTATTTGCAACATTGATGCCTCCACTAATAGCAACAGAACCATCAAATTTAAAACAACACTTTTCATTAATGTCAATGGCTATGTATGCTCGACTGAGTTCTATCTAATGAACTGCAGTAAAGAAACAATGATTCTGGAATTCCCATGGCTTACAGCCATCAACCTGGAGATTGACTGGAAAAAGAAAATGCTCCAAGTCCTCAAGGAGACAGATCAATTGGCAGATTTGATAGTGGCTCACGAAGATGAGAAGCAAAGAAAGGGGGCCCTATATGACCTCCGACAACCAAATTACGCTATGCCAGGGCATATAAATGTGGATGCCCTAGTAGACGAACATCTGTTCGGATACCTTGATCAAACTGAGGACGATATCCTCTGCAGTACTATCTGCATTGCAAGAGATATGGCACATCTCTGACCCCTCCAAACTTTCTTCCAAACTGTCCTCACTAACGGAAGGTTTATCCCAAATCCTGCGTTAATGTGTGCAGCACTGACAACATCCACTGACCTCGCAATACAGGCCAAGAAAGAGGAAGTAACCCTACTGCCTCAGTACACCACCTATGCAGATATTTTTTCAGACGAAGACACACCCCTCCCACCATCTAGAGATTGCGATCATGAGATAAATCTGGCCAACACATTTAAACCAAAAATCGGCAAACTTTACCCCCTCACGGCCAAAGAACAAGTCGCACAAGATGCCTTCCTAGATGAAAACCTGAAGTTAGGAAAAATCCAACCATCAACGTCACCCCAAGCTGCCCCATTCTTCTTTGTAAAGAAAAAGGATGGAAATCTACGACCGGTACAAGACTATCAGTACCTCAATGACCACACCATCCGCAACGCATATCCCCTTCCCCTTATTTCCAACCTCCTTGATAAACTATGGTTGGCAAAAGTTTTTACCAAATTCGATGTATGATGGGGATACAATAATATTCGTATAAAGGAAGAAGACCAGTGGAAAGCCACCTTCATCACACATCGGGGTCTATTCGAACCTGTTGTCATGCCCTTCGGACCAAAAAACACTCCAGTAACATTTCAATGGTTTATAAATAAAGAGTTCCACAATCTCATCGCAGAGGGATACATTGTCATTTACATGGACAACATCCTTATTTTCTCGCTGAATCAGCAGATTCACAATTAAACTACGCAGCGAGTCCTCCAATGAATGCGTGAACTCCACCTCCGTCTGTGCCTGGCTAAATGTTTGTTCAATTCAGAGTCAGTTGAGTATCTTGGTATGATAGCAAAACTGGGATCTCTTGCTATGAACCCTGTAAAACTTGAAGGGATCACATCCTGGCCTACACTGACTAAAACCAAGGAGGTATGATCTTTCCTGGGATTCACAAATTTCTACTGCTGCTTTGTACCAGGGTATTCAAACATCGCCCGCCCCCTTCTTGATCTCACAAAAAAGGACCATACATGGCTCTGGACCCCTGTATGCAACGAAGCCTTTTTACGGATGAAGCAAATCTTTATATCGCAACCTGTACTCCGTATGCCTGATGCATCATGCCCGTTCGCTATTGCGACAGATGCCTCAAAATATGCCACAAGGGGTATCCTCCTCCAAACCAATGAAAATGGCGAGTGGCAGCCATGCTCCTATCTATCACAAATGTTTTCTGCCACGGAGCGAAACTATGACATTTATGACTGCAAATTGCTTGCAGTAATTCATGCTCTTGCCGCTTGGCAACATTACCTCCTCAGTTCCATTGCCCTGGTCCATGTCTTCATGGATCATAAAAACCTCACATGTTTCAAACAGCTGCAAGAGCTCAACCGCCGACAAGCAGGG
>JBBPKM010000924.1:0-11165 GCA_038089255.1 Austroboletus rostrupii | reverse complement strand
GGCTCGTCTTACGTAATCATTTGGACGGTCTCCTCCGGTCTTACCTTGGAGAAATCTAAACCGCAGCCCAACGTAAAGAGCTGCGTGGCATCCGTGGGCATGTATAATTATGCACACGCGAGGTCTGGGTGAGTATCGTGACAATGATTTGCTGGTTTGTCTTGTATCGTAATCGATGGTTTTGATATCTCCATTGATCAATAGGATATCGTCGGGTCTCATACTGAGACTGTCCAAAGTGCGGAGAGAAAGCAAGTGACACAGTGGAAAGAAATAGTTGAGCAGACGGCGACGGATGATGTTCTGACAACTCTCACGAACCGAGAGCATGAATTTAAAAAAAACACCTGTGGCCGGTGATTCAACATCGTTCGTTTTTAAACGAATTCTGGCTCGAACTCTGGCTTACGTCGCTCAACATTGATAATTCTGCATAAGCTGTAAAAATCGGAACAACAAAATATTACATGCTCGTTGATGTTTGGAACGATCTCTTCTGTGTCACATCGACAAAGGGAAGAAAGATACGCGGGTAAGTGAGAGCAACGATCAATTCCATTTCTAGTCGTACTGTCATATCTTCCTACAAAGTCTTCCCTTTGTCTTTACTGCCGTCCGAGTTACACTCCGGGTGGAATACTCCATTGTCCCAACAAAGACCATTGTGGCCCCAACGCCCATCATAGCATTAACTTGGTATGCTTACAGGGCGACGCTGAGAAGTAGCGAGATGGTTTTGCAGTTGGGAGGATGAGCGTCACCGTGAGGGGCGATAAGCGACCGGTGAACTTGTCGACGCCATTGACGCAGAGCACCCGTATCATGTTTTCGACAAAGTACATGATCATCCCACAGGACTATCGGGCGTGTTGGCGACAATTCGGAAGCAAGACAGACGCCTGGACGGCGTTTATGTAGGAGATCCAGGCGGCGATACGGGAGGGCAAGAATGTGAATGTAGAATATATTTTCATGCCAAGCGTGCCAGTCCTTTGTCTCGGAGTTGATGTACCGCGTACAGATGTAGTCTTGAGAGACCTGGCACTAGAGGGAAAATGAGCAAGGGCGAGGGGTACGATGCCCTGCGCATAGGAGACGCATTATCGGACTGCACCGGCGAGACACTTGGGTTTTGGGGTGGAATGAGTGGCGAGGATGATGCCAGTGGTGAAAGTGCAGAGGGGGACCACCTGTCTCAGGGCGTATCTGTGGACAGCTCAGAGGGGCATGGCGCGACGGGATGGAGACATGCCGTCTGTTGACGAAGAGCCAGCCGATGAACATGTCTACGATCATGCCGCGGCACTGTTAGGGAACCAGAGGGGCGTACACTTGACGAGCTGGGTGGCGATAGCGTAGAGGAAGAATGTTAGTAGACGCACTGACGAAGATTGATGAGCGTATCGTGTTCACAGGGAAGAGCCATTTGAATCCGCATTCGGTCTCTGACAGTCGAGCGCCAAATTGACGTATCTGTCTGCTTGTCACACGACGGTCAAGGACGAGGACTGTTTGGACAAAGTGATCTAGCGTCGGCGGTGCAGTTTGCAGGGTTCCGTTCAGTGGACAGCAAACAAATGGTCAAGATCACGTCCAGGTTTTATGAGAGGATGACAGACGAATCAAGGTCATATTTGCGTGGCGTATGCGCTGCACTTTGGAGTCTAGGGACAATTTATTTGCAACATGTACTCTTGATGGTACCACAGATTCAGAACAACGGTATACTAAAGCAAAATACCCTGGGTGACATTACAGGTCATGAAAAGTGCCACTGGTCATGAATATCGTATTCGATTTTTACCCTCCTCGGTCAGACCGCAAAGTGCTTGTAATAGCCTTGGAACGCAGACTTGGCGTCATTGAGCAGCGTGGTGAGCAGCTCGACGTCGCTTTTTGCGAGCTGTCCGTCGTCTTTGTCGAGCTCCAGAAAGGGCAGCCCTTCAAACTTTGACCTGCCCTCCTTCATCTGTTGCACTACTTTGTTCCTCCAGCGCCGCCACACTGGCGTGTCGTTCGGAATGAAACTCTGCAGGATCTTGCCAGGGTTGATCCCACCGTACGGACTCTCCATCCCGTCGCACAAGAGAAGACATGCGAAGACGGACATCTTCGTCCGCGTCCCAAGACGGAACTTGCGCATCCTTGGCTTCCCAAGCTTTTTGAACAGGACCTTGGCTTGAATCCTTTCCTTCTCGAGCGACGAAAGATACGAGTTGTAGGCCCATGACACGCCGAGCGTCCCAAGGAACATGATCTGGCCAAAGAGCGACGCTTGTGGGATGAGGAGCAGCTGGAGCAAGAACTGGACGAGGAGGAGGAGGGAACACATGCCAAGGCGATGGTATGTGGGTTCCCCGCCTATCGTCAACACGAACCTCCCCTTGGTGATGGCGTTGACGTCCTTTTCAGCCCCTTTGATGATGATCACCGTGTCATCCCCGATCAACATGCCGTCGCCTGGAGGTGCGCCGGGAGCGGGCTTCTTGACACTATCGAGGGAGAGCTCACCAGAGCCAATCACGAAGCAAGCGACGCCACTCGAAACGATGCCCAGCAAAATCATTGAAAAGGAGTACCAGTCCGAAACCAACGCACACATCACGCAAGCCGTGAAGCTGATCGAGATGGGAATGATGGCCAGCAGCGCGTTGTCGATGGTCTTTTGGGGCACCCTATCGTCGTACTTGATGTCTTTGAGTTCCAGGTAGGCAACGTTGGCGGGCGCGGTCTCCCTTCCCTCGATCTTTATCAGGCCTTTTTCTTCCCTGGCTCGTTGCATGGTAAGGTATCCGAGATGGCCTGTCTGCATCTCTGTTCCGGAGAGAGACGCGACGTACTTGGGACCTAGCTTTCCATCGAGCCCAAACGAGACGGCCGGCGTCTCGTTGGGGCCTGGAAACAAGCCGTCCCAGAAACGCGACGCCGCGATCTGGCCGAACCGCTTAGCGACGGTGTAGCTTCCTGGGCAGTTGTACCACCCGAGCCATCGTCTGCCTCTGAACAGGTGCACGGTGGCCATGGCGGAGATCGCCTCGTCGCCACCAAAGAAACCGGCGACACCAGACGCATCAAGTGTGAATTTGGATGATTCGAGTGGTCTATCGAGGACAGGCATCACGGTAGGAGGACGTAGTGCACGGTTTCAGCATTTCTTCTACAAGCTACTTATATCCGCCGCCACCCCTGCACCCGAGAAGCCCTCTGTCGCCGCGTGGCAGTGTCATGGGCCCATTTTACGCGCAGCGAATGCCTCCGTGTCCGTCCCCCCTACAGTTGTGGCTGTGCTTCGCCCGACGGACGGGCGAACCTTTAGCGCCTCAGCCATGACTTGTACATGGACGCAAATACACCATGGTCACGAAAAGAAGAAGAATGCGGGCCAACGAATTGCACTGAGTATACATACTACACATGGCGCGTGCCTCGATTCCTATTCTTATTGTGACGTCATTCCTTGAGCTACTTAAGCCAGGGACGAATAGCCTCATTCCAGCGCGTTGCCAGCACGATGGCCTGCCATTTCCGCGTCATCGACTCCTGTGATATCACTAGACCCTGGTTTTTCTACCGGCGATTGTGCTGTTTCAGGGCGGGACGTCACCGACATGCTGACCACCGTGCAGCAGAAAGGTTACGTTCGCAATGGAGCGTTTCTACGCCCTGCTCTCACCTTTCGCGGTTCTTGAGTATATCCGTCGGTGTTTGAACAAAGGGTTCTTCGTCAGCGTCTATCAACACATTCGACGAACCAGCACCCCTGCCGGGACCCGAAATTGACATGGACATGGGGAACATAGCCCGAGAAACGCCGCTTCGGAGGAAAATGGTAACTTGGGAGTAGCTGCACGTTGACATGCCTCGTTGACCGAGCAGACCTTTCCCCTAACCCGACATCGGTTTGCAGGAAGTTATGTCGGCTGCGAGGAAGGTACGAAAGGATGTTGGTGTGTTTCGCGCTCGTTCGGCAGACCGACGCTGACAAGTCGGGTCATCTGGATCATACACGAGATTTCGGGGTTTATTGTTTGGTCGACGGATTCTGTATTTACATGGCGGAATCTACGTGCATACCTCGAGCACACGTCCTCGTACTGTCCTAATGTTTATGGTTTATGTGTGCTATTTAACCTTTTCAATAGGAAACGCGAGAAGGCCCACACTCTTGATTCTCCAGATGAACTAGCTCGCTCTTTTTTTCTTCCTCCGATCCAGCATATCATCCTGTCCAATATCTTCTTCCATTGGAAGGGCATCAAATATCCTGCCACTTGGACACGACCGGAGCGTCTGCACCGCAACGTAAATCCACAACAGCAGCGTCGCAACAGCATAGATGGCTCCCCACACACGAAAGAAAGTGGACGAAAACACGGTAGCGAGTTTAAGCGTGCAATTCGCGTATACGCCCTAAGATCCCGATCTACTCAGCTCCAGGGTGATTACCAAAGATATGCCGACATACGTTGGGGAAAATCATGGACCAAAACGTGAGCCTGAACGGAACTGGCGTCCGTCGTAGTGAATGCCATAAACCGAGGACAGCAAAGATCATCCACATAGTCCCAAAGCACCACAATGCAAAGGCAACCCCTACGCATAAAACATGGATGATCTCTGCAGTGCTGGATGCCCCTAGCAACCCCTTCGTTTCTCCATGGGTGAGGGGTAGTATCGACTTGAGACCCGACCCAATCAGAAGGATGGCAAAGGCACCCTGCCCTGAAGGTCCCAACGGGAAGAAGACGGAAAGGATGGCGTGACCCTTTGGGTAACCATATATAATAGTGCGAAAGAGGTGTACGGGGAGGAGCATCAAGGTAAGGGCCAATCCGACGATGACCATAAACGCCGAAAAGGTAAGGGTGAGCAGCGCGCAATTCGGTGAGTATACGAGGAGTGCTTGTGCAATGACCCCCCCTGTGGATGCGCCGACTACCAGCGTGACCACCGGAAGCAACCAGGCAAGGGTCATGGATTTGAGACTGTGTTCGTGGCGTGTAATCCTTGGGAGTCATGAGCTCACGAGCACCGTTCGTGTAAAATGACCAACATCACATGCACCATACCCCAGCAGCACAATACGGAAACGGCGACATCTAACCACCAGAGTGCCCATATGGTGAAAACGAAATGTCGACCACCAAAACGATAGGTTTTGTGAATCAGAGTAATCGAGACTGTGAAAAGAGTAGTGGCGCCCATGGGGAATGTCCCAATATAGAGGCTTTGAACTGGATGTCGCAACATTCGGTTCCAAATACCCGGGAACAAGATATACCTCGCTATGCTGAGCGAGGTAAAAAGTGTGAATAATCCAAGATTGAGGAAAAAGAAGACGAGCGACAGTAGTCTCATGGGACGTGAATCTGCGCCGTACGGGAAGCTATGAAACAGGATGGAGATTGAGCCAGTCCCTGCAACATGAAAATAATGATTGTGAATTTGTTGATTTGTGTGTAACTGGATCAGCTATTTGAGTCAACAATGAGCTATAAGAAATGGTTCCAGCCAACTATCATACCTCTCGTGAATACCAGAGTCAGTAGTGATACACTCACCCATTGTGACTGCAAACCAAGCAGGTGTGAAATGCCTGTAGTAAACAGTGACATGTTTCTCCGAGAAGAGAAGTACCCAGTACCTTGTTATCTCTCGCAATGTCCTTTTGCGAGACAAGTCGCCATCTCGCCTCCTTTCAGTCATGAGATTTAGATTTCGGTAGACTCGGGGATAGTTTGAACGAAAGGCACGTAATTCAGGTACCGGGCGTGCGCCTGGTGATAATTTTGACACTGGGACTGTATGTACGTACTTAGCCCATGGGCGTAGCTTTTCACACGCCAGCCCACAAGGCTTCTGCCTCTTAACCTTCCTAATTCTTACTGTGTCGTGCTTGGTTGTAGAAAGCCTGGGGTGAGTACTTGGTGACCCGCAATCCAAGTACTTAACTGGAGGCAGTTTACCTTGCCTACGAATGTGACCAGTCACGTGGGTGCGCGCTGACATACTACGACGCGCTTTGTCCCATTAATACGTGTCCTTTTCCTTCCGCCACATCGACGACTACACTGGCTTCGACAAACCTACCTACAGAAAGGCTCTGTGCTTGTTGTTTCTCAGGCCTCAGGGTCTGCATTTTGTGATTTACCATTCAATGTGTCAACGTCGTCGGCAGGTTCATTCCCGTTCGTGACAATGAATGAGATGCCGTCTGGAAACACACCAGCAGGTTGCTCGTATAACTTGCGCATGCCCAAAGAAGTAAAGGTCAGCTGAGGCAGTGTATCTTTAGCACAGGCATCTGCATTTGCCGAATTGACGGCGATACCAGGTTCCTTCCCATCCGGTAATACTAGGTATTGCACCACCTTGTGATTTTGTGGAGTGATTTAGTCAGGTATCCAGTTCAAACCTCAGAGCAAGCGCGTCGTGAAGCCGCTTCAACGAGACAGTTACTGGAAATTTCAGTTCAACCATACGACTTGATGTCCAACGGGTACATAGCTTTGGCAGAGATTTTTGTCGATGTGTGATCACATCGCCCAGGTATGTGCGAACCAGGTCAAGCCGGCCCGTGCCGTTTGGTGAACCATGGGTTTCATGAATGGACGTATAGTTTTACTATCTATGCCCACGAAGTTCCGCAGCTCCACGCCTTGACGACCTCAAGGATTTTGGGCGTCATGTTCTGCGGAACTGGACCTCGCGGACGGCTTCTTCTTTGCTCCACGCCCTTAAATACAGGAGCCTCGCGAACAGAGCTCTGTGCACGGCTTGTCCATCTCCTGCTTTGTGTTTCGTGGCTGGATAGGCCTCAGCAATGCCCTAACCTCGTTCGCAATTCAAAGTCAGGTCATTCGTCAGCCTGCTGGTACGCGCTCGCGTCGTTGCTCAATGTAATAACTGATATTCACCGTCAGCGGTCTGTGGTTGAGCTGTCCATGACGTCGTACCCGCTCCGCGGCGCCCCACCTGAAAGTCGGAAAAGAAATTTAAGCGGATGTGCGGCAGGCCGGTTGCATGTGCCCTTTTGCGCTCGAGAGCAAGTGGGTCAGAGCAGTGGCTTTGCAGCGCGATTCGTTGCTAACAATGCCGATTTACCGTTACTATCAACCCTTGGCCTGGTCATCTTCGAGAATTGCTCAGCTTTTAGATCGAAGTTATCTTTGTTTGTATTGCAGAAGGCTTCTAACGAATGGAGCCAGAAGATTTTGTTATGTCACAAATAGTGGCTATAGAAAAACTCAGCATATTCAAGAACGCCCAGCCCTGCCAGTACACCCTTCACGGATGCCATCCCCCAGACCGCAGAAGGCGCAACCGTATCACACAAAACGCCAGAACTGTGTTTGATGCGCGTGATTTTCCGTGCGCTAGGTACGTTTGTGTTAGTCAGCCGTGCGTTAGCTGACATATGATTACCAACTAGCCATCAACAAAACTGGTGGAGATCATGCAGCACCCTAATTCATTCATCGCGTTTCATTAAACTGAGGGGTGGCGCTGAGCCCTTCCTGTATAAGCAAAATAACGCAGTGTTCGGCCAATAGAACGTTCTGGCAACTGGCCGAAGTTTTTCATCTTCCTGGAATGTCTTGGACGATGCGCCGCCCGCATGTTGGGTCTAGGTAAGCTACATACAAGGGCCCGCCGCAAGATGAACGTGTCCACCTCAATTCATGAATGGTGGCTGACGCCCTGATTCGGTTAATTCGGCAGCACTGTGCCGTGCTTCCAGCCTCATGTTTTCCTCGCCACCCACATTCATACCTTCCAAGGTTCCAGAAAGCGGATTCCTTCACAATTCCCGATCGTCCGAATGATTTTATGCATGCATCAGAGAGACCCCGGGTCAACCTGGATAAGTTTTGCTGCCGGATCGCCTCTAGAGATACGGAATATCCGGTCCTTCCTTAAACGCTCAGCGGAACGTGTGAATGGCACTCATCCGTGGCATTTCGCGTTCCGACATCTCTTTCCATCTCATTTCTTCGTTGTGGGACACGGCTGGTGTCATGGAAGCACTCGCTCTCTGGCCTTACCTACTGCAACGCATTTTGCTGTGATCAGTTTGGTAAGTGTATTAGCCGAATCATCTTCCTTATAACACGTGGGGCGGAGCTGTGTATGCATCACTAATGCACCGACGGCGTGGACTCTTATTCAGATATACATCCAGAGAGTGAACCACGCGGGGTTCTCTGGTGCCGTGGTCGGCTCTTACCCCGGAAAAGAGGCCCATGAAGCCGCAAGGTTGTCACGCGAACTACTTATAAGCCCGCCCGCCTTCAGGACGTCGAGTAACGAACCGTTTTACTGTCGCTCAAGTTCTCCGCATTCCCTTCCGCTCACTCACGATGCTCGAGGCGTTCAAAATCAAGGAGTTCGACCTCAACCCCGTCTACGAATCATGGGTAAACCCGCCCATGTTTTATGGAGAGTCGAAGAAAGACTCGTCTGTGGACGAGTGGCTTGAACAAATTAGGAGCGGCTGCGTAGAACGCAAGGTACCAGAAGAGTACTGGCATAAGGTCGCCCAGAATTACATGGGCCCCAAGGCGAAAGTTCGCCTTACGGAGCTAAAGAATGTCTTGACTCAGATCCACGGTGGCAAGTACCGTTGGAGTTGGAAAAAGTTCAAGATCGCGATGAAGAGCATGGGTTGTACGTATTTCTCTTTTCTTTTCGTTCATCGCGTTGAGGACGGAAATGGTGCCTTTTTTTTTTTCTTTTTCATTCAGGGGAAATTGACATGACTGCCACAACCCCGGTTACGGTCGAACGCCGATCGTCAGGGAGTTGGCTCACCCGCTGGAAACCCTCGGGCTCGAAAGACAAGAGCGCAAAGGATGCGGAATTCGTCGAGGTGACCAAGGCAGACGCAGTTGTGGTTCGGACGAATGCGCCCCCCCCTCCGCCCAAAGAACCCCGTCCCAACCCCGTCAAGGCACTCTCCGAGTCCGCGATACACGCTGCAACGGCGGCTTTCAAATCTCGCCATCCACCGCAGCGATCCAACACCGTGGGCCCCGCGGTCACCACGATGTCGACGATGTCCTCATCGGCACCACTGCCGCCCCTGCCACTACCATCCGGGCCCGTCGTTCCGGCACCCGCCTCGGATAACCAAGGTGAGCTCTGCGCGATCCCCCCCTCTGTTCAACGATCGTTTTGTTAACGAATCCGACTTTTTTTTTTCTTTCTTCTTCTTCATTTTCACCCCATGACCACTCCACGTTGTCTAGTCACGACCGTTTCCAACGTGCCTACCTGGTTACTCAACGCGTGCCAAGCACTCAACTTCCTCACCGCGGAGCACCCCAGGGCGATGACGACGCTAAGCGCCGTGCTCATTACGGCGGGAACCCTGCCTACTATTCCTGCCATCAGCGGGGGTACGGTCCTGGCTTCCGGTGTTGCCCAGGCAGTGGGCGCCATCGCCGTTGGTGTCGGGAACCTGCTCAAAGCTCAACAGGAAGGGCAGATTCAGGTCTCGGGGCAGGGGCAAGCTCCTTCCGGGCATCACCCACCGATGCGTGCAGCCACGTTTCAATGAGGGTCGCGTGGGCTACTCTGAGTCGCAACCCCCCCTCCCCCCCCCTCATTAATGACCCTCGGCCAAGGCTATGTCGCTGGTCGACGGCTCATGACAGACTCTTTCGATTTTTAGCATACTTATTCATCTCCTCCCGCACCATCTCCTCCCCGCGCACGCCTTGTCTTTACGTTTACCGACTGCTGCGGCGACCGACGCCCACAGCGATAAGAGCATCTGATCGTGATCAGGTTCTTCAGCTAGCATGATAGTATAAACGCTGAAGCCGTATGTAGACACTGTATACCTAGTTGCCGTTGAACAACGATGTAAACACGGGGCAGCCCCACTGCACGGACGACTATGGGGCTGAAACTTTGTCATGCAAGGTTTAGTAGCAGTAGCGTATTCGATACACATAGCATGAAAGAATTCCACTAGAGTAGCAACACGTTGCTTGGCAGAGTCCCTGAAAAATGATAAGCATCTTGCCACACTCCACAAAGCCGGAACATAGTTGTAACAAGTGGTCAACGCGTCGTGTGGTGGCGAGGCCTTAGCCACTTTCCGTCAAGATCTGGGATTTCGTCGCCGGCAGGTTCGCCGTCAACGAAAAGGCCACCGGATTTGTCGCATGTATCCAACGGGATACCTGCGTCCCTGCAGAGCGTGACAAAGTCGCCCGGAAGAGCTGCCGCTACCTCGAGTCGAAGGTGTTTGCTGGGCCCTATTTTTCTAAATCGCTAAACAGACATCAGGTTTATGATGGACCGCTATGATACGGATCAAGCTGACAGAGAAGCACAAACGAGATGCATGCAGGAACATCCTGTTTTCGGGGACTTTGATAGTGCGGGCGATTTTCTCGGATATTGAACTGCGGGAGTACACAGGGTCACCAAGAACAGGGGCTTTCACGTTCGTCAGTACAGTGGCACTAAAAAAGACACACAAGTGGAGCGGCGTACCATGTAACGAATGGGCGAGGTGTACACGCAGCTGATGCTTGAGCCCGGTGTGGAGCGTCAGTCTGATTAACGACAAAGGTGCTTTAGGCTACGCCACGTGTTTCAGTTGATGCGGAAGTGGAGTATGGGTGACGAATACCAACGGAGGATGCCACAAGTTCCCAATCTGTGGCCGCAAACTTGGCCCTGCAACTCTGACTGATGGATACGTGCCCACCGTCCGTTTCGAGGGGGTCCCTGATCTCGCCGCTCCGGTCCAGAAACGATTTTTCGCCTCCCCGCACCAAGGCGAGATAGGTCTTGCCGACAGTCCTGCTTTGAAATTGCTGCGACAGCTGTCTGGCGGCGGTAAGGTTCTTAGCGAGCACAAGCGCTCCAGTAGTAGACTATCGGGCGATATTATTCCAGCTTCGTACGAAATCAAACACACCGCGCACCTTATCCAGGCGATGAACGGTGTGAGGTAGACTATCCAGATGAAAGTGGTCCTTTAAATCTACCGAGCGAAGAATCAAGACCCCAGCGACGCGATCATTGGACGATAAGCACATGCCTGATAGCAGATCGTTGAACTTGTCCACGTTTCTCTCCCTGGGCTTATGGACGCGTGTATGAATTCCAAACAGGTGGCCGTGTCAAGTGGCATAAACTTACCTGGT
>JBBPKM010000923.1:0-11168 GCA_038089255.1 Austroboletus rostrupii | reverse complement strand
GGACGGAAACGAGGAAGAGATCGATGAGACGTTTGCATTGTTCGGTTATGTCGACGCCAGCGGCTTCCCAGGACTGAAGGAGAGGTGAGATGCGGGCTCGGCCAGCGTCTAAATGGCGCCATCGACCATGAGGCGGAATCTAGTGCGGAAGAAAAATAAATGGAGAAGAAGGATGATGTCAGTGACAAGACCATCTGAACAGGAGAGCGTGACGAAACAAGGTGGGGTGAGGGGGGCCGGACCTGTGATCCTCGTTTGAAACGTGAATGATTGACCTGCTTTTTGGTGGCGACAATCGATCTGTTAGGGAAGCAGAGGTCTCGGCCCTCCCGCTTGATGCCGTTGGCGGGCGAAGGGGATCGGAAAAATCCGACACAGGGCGATACTTGGAAAATGAAACAAGGACGAGTTTCAACTCACGGTGTCGAACGCATTTGCGAAATCTCTCTGACGAAGGAACGAAAAAAAAGGATCAGTACGACGAGGATGGGAGGGAGGGAGGGTTAGGCTCGGACGGCCCGGGTCAACCAAGCGACACGAGACAAGGTCGTGGTACGTATCCGCGGGGCGAGGAGGGGTGAAGGACACACCTCCATGATGGAAGCACAAAACTCAATCACTTTGTCCAACTCCGTAGGGTGGTAATCAAAGTACTGCAGCGCACCCTTGTTGGCGAGATCGTGCACTTGAGCGCATCGCGCCCTGATGGCTGGGAGTGTCCGCAGGAACATGGCTTGTTCGCGAGGGGACTTGGAGCTGTGTGCAAGCAACATCGATACGTGTGCTCGTTCGGCTCAACTCGGATCTTGTTTCGTTCAGGTGAACAGGTGGAGCCAGGGGCAGAAACGTTGGTGGACTCAGGCTAGAAGTGGTGCTGCGTGAGTCGACCACTGGGTTGTTCCGACTCATGTAACGACCTTTTGGGGTAGAATACAGTGCCTCTGTCACACCGGGGCACATCGATAGCACTACAGCCCAATTGATTTGTTTTTTTATTTTATTTTATTTTGCTTGGGCCTTGCCCTGCACTTCTGGCCCGTGTGGGTCGTCGTTGCCGAGTCGCCCACAGGGTGCATTTCGATAAGGTTCACAATAATGTCAGCTCAACTCAAAAATTAGTTTAAAAAATACAATCAACATGGTTGCGGGATGTTTGAACAGCGTTATGGATGGTGAATGAAACCATAAAATAAGCTTCAATATACGAATGCTCGTTTCAATCAATTGAGTAGGTTCTTCGACGAGGGGTTCGTCACTGATATAGACCGATAAAATAAAAAACAGCCGCTCGACAGCTCTGTTCCTTGATTATCCTCGGGAACGTTTTTGACGACTTTTCTGCCACGCCAGACTGGGTCGGATGTCGGAAGTTGCCTTGTTCTCCGGCCGTTCAGCTGCCCTCGACCACCGACCCGACGAAGGCCCGGCAACCGCGCAAGGACTGCGGAAAAGCAGCCAGGGTTGCGGTCCAGTGGCACGGTGTGGAGCCAGCGCTGGTTGCGGGTGGTGCCACTGAGTGGTGCTCGCAGCGCTGGTGAGATCACCGCATCCACCACCACATGATCACATGATCATCATCTTCGTCGTCATCGCATCATCACGCCCCTTCAGACCACCACCACCGCCGACAAGACGAGCCCTTCCCCCTTCCCCTCGCCTGGTTCTCGTGATCCCCCATCATCGGTCGAGTGGGAAAGGCGAGTGGCTCCGGCGTCCCGGTGCTCAGTCGGTGCATGCTCCGAGTGTCTCGTCTCATCCCTGCCACTCACCCGGCCCGTGTCACCTTTTCACCGCTAATACGGCCACCGGTGTGGATCCGTGCACGGCGGACCCCCGTCCACAAGGGACGTCTTCAGCAACCCAGTGACCTTGCCTGCCCGCTCCTTCCGTGCCATGTGCATCTTGCACCCGGAGTTGTCCGGTCATCGCCACTCGCTCGCTCAGAGTCAGGTCAGGGCTGCTCCCCTGCTCCCTTTCTTCGGTCCTCGTTGTCGACGCACGGCGTCAGACGCTCCTATCAAGATCGCACCGTCACCCACATGCGCACACGCCCACACGAGAGAAACCAGCTCATCACAGGGAGCGGAAAAATTAGAATATTTAGATGATCATTGATACATAGTGATACAATGCAAGGCGGGCAAGATGATGAGGCAAGGAACAAGAAAGCGAAAAAGAAACGGAGCGCGAGGAACACAGCAGCAAGAACAAGAACCTGCTTAAGCCTGCTGCCGTGTACAGTGAGGGCATATCGAATCCCTCTTTTGGCCTACTTTAGAGTGGGCCCTGCCCATCCTAACCATGAAACCGAAATGTCAGATCATCATTTCTCGGGCTGCCGAAATCGAGCACTGACATCTGCGAACATGTCGTGGAACACCCGAGACAAGGTCGCATGTGTTGAGAACTGTATCGACATCGATTGGACCCGCAATCCACCTATGGAAGAAACAACCAATTCCGATTTAGTGACATGCTCCACGAGGCCCAGACGTGAGTAAAGTGCCACCTTGCTCTCAATGTAGGGCTCCTTGTGTCCGCAGGAGTATTCGATGCATTGCATCTCGCGGTAGCACATGTCGGGCGATACAGTAGCCTGCAATTATCCCAGTAAGAGACGCGCGATGTGGCAGCAAAGAGGAACAGGCTTACGCGATTAGTTTAGAGTAGAATAAGCTTCGGACGTGGAGCGAAGAGGAACAACGCGGGAAAAAGTGAAAAAAAGGGGGGAAACGACGTTCGTGTGAAGAGCGAACTCGGGCTGGCAGGCACTGCTCGTTGGCGTTGGATGCCTTTCCGTCCTTTCAGCCCGAGCTTTATACCTTGCTCTGCCTGTCCGACATTAAATCCCACCCCGCAGTGTCTGTCGTACAGATCTGACAGCAAGGGCTTCTCAGCTGGGTTGGGGCTGGGGTTATACGTATAACAAGATCCACCGAGATTCGAGGGTCACCCAAGCGGCGGTCGATCATCATCTGATGAAGATGTCCAGATCCGGCCCCATTTAGAGGCTCTGGGGGCGTATGCGCATCCAACCCTGTCATGAGCCGTGACACCTGATAGGTAGCAAATTATGCTGTCGCGGAGTCAGTCCTTCGGAATGGACTGCACCATATTAATGTCGACTACGCAGTGAGACAGCAACGTCCATTCCCGGATCCTGCACATTAGCATACGTCCGATCCAATGCAGTAAAAACCTCCGACCTTGTTCCGCAATCGGGTAGAGAGTGTGAAATGTGGGGGAAAGAAGAAGTGACCGAGGGAAAGCGTGGGCAAGACGTGCCGCTGTTTACAAAGCCGTCAAAGAAATGATGCGGCATGTCAGATTACGTCTTTAGCATCGAGGCGGCACGCGCAAAGGCGACACCCGAAATGCATTGGTCCGCCGAACGTCGTGCCTTGCTTGGGGGAGGGTTTCTCGCGCTCTCCTGCTTACGCAAAACGGCGCCAAACCATATCGAGGCGAGCAAAAATATTTATACCCCTCCGACTCGCGGAGTTGTCCACCTGCGAGAGCATGCACGTAGAGGACCCATGACCGGCTGCGGCAGCGGATGAGAAGGCCATCACTGCAGCGCTCCCTTTGAGGGCGCAAATAGAGCGACCATGACCCCCAAGTTCGCCGTGAGGGTCCTGCCAACATTGTGTAGGACGGCTCAAAATAGAGACCGTATGCCCTCGTACGTAGGGCAAGGCAACAAACCCAGCCGCCAAGGGCAACGCTGTCATCGATGGGCTCTCTGAACGTGGTTCAAAGGAGGAAAATGTCATTCAACGTATGAAATACCCAAACGCACAGCTAAAGGCACTTTCCGGGGTTAGCTTGTCTGGGCATGCGGGGGATAGACTCCGACCTTGACAAACACACTGTGGGCTGCTGGGCGCAGGTTTTTAAGTTTGGACGGATGGTGCGCTGCACTTCCAAAAGTCGTGCTCCCACCAGTCGCCAGAAACGCGTGCCGCGGAAAGACCCCGTTCAAAAGTGACGTCGCCAGGCATGCGGGTCAAAAACCACAATTCTCGGACGCCTAATTGACGCAGGTAGTCTTGCATCTGGGGATAGTTCTCTCCCACGCGATGGGGACCATGACTGTCATCGGAGAGGGCGAGGCGGCCACCAAACTCAAGGATCAACTAGTGACACCCATGAGGACAGGAAAAAAGAAGGCGATCATGCCACGCACTGCAGCGACATCCTGTCCGGGGTACGAAGTCCGCCAACCCTTCCTCAAGGCGGCCGCGTTGACCTCAAAGAGAGCGCCATAGTCGATGGCATATTTAACGTTTCGTTTTAATTTGTTCCACGCAGTCGGAAACTCGGCGAAACGCAATTCTGGGTTGTAAAGCCGGCAGAGATCGAGGTGACCGATAATTTCCGGGCGAAAACGTTCCAGCAATAGGAAATGCGCATCAAAGTAGGACGACAGGAATTTGTCCATGCAAGCTGTTTCCGAGGCGTTCATTTCAGCCACCGCATCTGTGACGGCGAAGCTATGCAGCGCCCTCTCGAACGAGGCGTGATCAAAGTCGATGGGGATAGTGTTGACATGATGGATTGAGCCAACGATGTATTCAATGTGGGCAGAATGCTTGTCGAGAAGGGCGTTCAAATTTTCCAGATCCGTATTCGTGATGAACTCGGTCTCCAGACCGACCAGGAGGGTGATTCGAGAAGCGTATGCCGACTTGAGCCTGTGGGCTTCGTTCAAGAAGTCTGTGAACTGCTGCATCAGGTGATCAGGGGACAACCCTGCCTAAACGCGAAGAAAATGAGTGCGATGGGGCGGCGCATTGGGCAGACAGGAAACCTCTTCTGGATACAGGTCCTCGAGCCTATATCGTGGGACATGTTCTGTGAGGCCATACACCTCGAAGCCCTGTCTGATGGCTTCCACAACGACCTCTTCGAGGGTTCCAGAGGCATGCCTGCAGAACTGGCCAGAGTGCGAGTGGTGACTGAAAGGCATACGGAATTTCGCACCACAGGCCTCGCTGGGGAATTCTGTTTGAGAAAATATCGCCGATTAGTTACGCACAAATCTTACGTAAGAAAAGACTCGGTGAAAAGACATTTTGTTCTCGCTCGGTTCCACAGGCGGCGAGCTGTCGGTCGTTGTCGCGATGGGGTGTGCCAACAACACTCGTCCAACTCTCTATGTTAACTGAGCCCCGCATAATGTTTTGATGATATGGACGGGGCTCCCTGGTTTTTGAAAATCGGAAAGCCAATGCCTGCTTCTCGCCCTGAATTCACACGCCCTGTGACAGCACAAGTCGCTTGATCTGAGCCTATTGCTTGATGTCTCCAAAATAGTACACCATTCGTCAACCCTCTATTCCTATAGAACCGTCCTCCCCTCGTCCGCGGCCGACGCATGACATGCATGGAGCCAGACGTCAGCTGGTCGGCTGCACCACATCAGATATACACACATTCATTAATTTGCGGGGAATAAGACACGAAGAACATACGGCAGGGGTACCCCGTCGTGAGGCTCTTGTCATGGGGCTAGACCTTCTCGACGGCGACGGCGTTGGAGGCACACTTGCGGCGCCCCTCTCCCTGATCGTCAACACTGGCGTTCGCGCCTGTGGCGCCCCCACCGAATGCACGGTACGCTGTTTGTTCCATGGCATCTGATAACGCAACCAGCCCCGCCACGTCTGCATCGCGTCCGACCGTTCCCGCTCTTGTCGCTTCCGCTCAAAGGCCGCGCGGTAGCGTTCATATGACTCGCGAAATGATCGGTCCACGCGAGAGGAGAAAATCAGCTCACCACGAGGGTTCGTTGCGGGGGGGATTGGGGCAATGGGCACAGACGTGCCACGGTCGGTGGGGGACGAGGGTGATGATCGTGTCAGCGTGCGACCCGCAGACCCATGTGAGGTTTCAGGCCGCGGAAAAAAGAGGGACAGCGGATTCAGGGAGAATTTGGCGCGTAGCGGTGGTTTGCGGACGTTGAGGTACATATTCAAGGAGCGCAACGCCTTGTTTGCGTGAGGGACGTAGCTTCGGGAACGTGCATGATCAGGATGTTTGGGTCGCATAAAAAACAGTGCTTCATACCGATTGGCATACGCAATCTTCTCGGAGTACATGCCACTGGCAAAAAAGAGGAGCAGGGTGGTGATCGCAACAAACAACAAACCAGAAGCAATGTACGGATGGGGTTTCACGCTCTTCACGGCTTCATATACGCCCGGGAGAGAGCGTCGAAGGACGAAGGTATAGGGTATGTCTAGAAATGAAGTGTGCAGAAGGACCTCGGACAATAGGAAGGCGATGACGAGGATAAGGTGGAGCAAGAACACTGCCTACTGGTCAGCTCAGCTCAGGGACGGAAGAGAAGAGGTGATGCTCACATTGATACCTGGACTTTCTGCGCTGCAAAGAAGCGGCATTGGTCTTGAGCCTCTCCTCGAACAGGAGGAGGTCGCGATATGTGGCCGGGTCATTTGGGGGATGAAAGGGACGCAGATGAGACGCATTCCCTCGCGCCATTCATTCAGACTCTTGACGCTGATACCAGCTCGCCCTCCGAAGAGACACCCAGACTAGTAGTGAGCCTAGTGGTGATGAGACTAGCAAGTTAGTAGTTGCGTCCATGTGCAAGGGCCGCAAGGCCCGAGGGTGATTTGACACGTGACCTATACAGCCATACAAATTGGGGCGCGGCGGCGTGTCTGCCTCGAGGCAGCTTGTTCTGCGTCCCGAAGAACCGCCGCCCGCCATCCAAGTGCGCCCCGCTGCTTCCTCGGCAAGTGACCAGCTTCGCTTGGTTTTTTACGAGGACCATCCATGACCGTTTTTCTGCTCGCTTCCATCTGTCTGCTCGCGCTCATCGTCGCCGGTCGCCCAGTGCTATCAGACTCGGACGTCAGCAAACTGTAAGTCCTCGTGTAAATCATACCGTGCACACATGCTCGACGGCTGCTGTACCCGAAGTGCATCCACATCATCTACGCTCTTGAATACCGCCCAGGCCGGATTCCAAATTCATGAAGGGTCAGTTTAGCTTCTACTAATCTATTGACATGGCTGCTGACTGCATTGCGGCATGTACAGCAAAGATGTCCTGAAATCGGACGCTGCTCGCTTCCCTCCCAAGAGTCCAGAACGAGGGACCAGATACATCTCCGAGCCGGAAGCGGGAAACATTGCAGCCTCGTTTGAAACATCGCACGAGCATGATATTTCCTTGGACCCCAGGCTGGGCACACCAGACATCAACAAGGTTGCCGACTCTTGGGCTGACGACCGTATCGATAGTCCAGTTTTCGCTGAGCTGCTAGCCATACAAGGGAAAGCCCCGACCGGCCGATCCCTTCATCCTACTACTACACTTGCGGTGCTCGCGTTCTCCAGCGCTGCTGCTTTCTTGGCTCTAGTATGCATCGCTTCAGCAATTTACGTTATCAGGGTACTACGATCCCAACTACTTGCCTCAAAGAGAGTATGGGATTTACTCCCGCGATTCGGGATTCTTTCAAGATCCGCCGTTCCACAGGAGAACATGCCAGACAAGAAACATTTGCCACTTGAAGGGTCTCTTTTATTTCTGACGGAAGCCGGACAGCAAAGTTTCCCTGATGTTGAACAAGGGTCCACCGAGAAGCAGGATTTGCATTTGGAAGACAAGGACCATGCCATGCCAGATATGGCGTTGGAACCGGATGATCACGATGGGATATACCAAGACGCACTGGATATGACGCCTCTTCCTTCGACTTCCGATCTCCCGCTTGTAGAGCACCACTCTTGCATCGATGACCCACCTTTGCCACCCTTGGATCCACTCAATGTACCGACGATCGATCGCAGTACTCCAGTGGCGCGCGAGTTATCTTCCTCTCCTATCTCTCGGCCAGCTTGGTCGGTTCGTGCGATGGACTCCCCGGCGCTTGGTCTGACCTCGCGTGAAGTTGCTGATGTCGATTCCACTCCGCTGCCACTCGTTCATCCTCGTCGTGCTTACCGTTCGGCTGTTCCTGAATTTGACATTGCGCTCGCGATGCAGCTTCGGCCCGGACTTGGCATCGGTGCGGATTCCGCGTGGATGGTCCGTTTCCTCATGGCCATCTTTGGATGGTTCACCGTCGCTCTGACGGGCTCTACGCGTTAGACAACGCCCCGGGTGCAAGTGGTCCGCCATGTTGACTTTAAACATTGCTCCCTGGGCCGCCACCCGCCCGCTTGGTCCATGTCTTCAATAAACGCATCATGGAAACTTCTTTTTAAACGTGGCTCTCTCGGATCACATATGACCCATTCTCTCTCTGTTTCACTCTTTACGTCTCCACCGGATCCTCATGCTGTCTTTTTTCATTCTCTGTTGAATGCATGAGCTAATGTGCATCCAAACCACACAGAAGCTAGCGTCGTAGACGACCCCTTTCTCTGTATCGTTCGCATGGATATCTGCCCCACTGGAATTATAGACACGTGACCTACCCACCTTGCTGTATAAATGATTCAAGTGGCTTGTGAACGCGTTTTCGAAAGATGTAATCACCGTTTGGCCGCGTTGTATAGACTTTATGACCTCGTGTTGAAAGTGCACTCTATTTTACGTGGGTCTGATCGAGCCCAAGTCGCTAGCAACGCCACGATCATACCGGTCGTACAACCTGTACTATGTCCATGTTGCACCACGGCGAGCTGCGGGTGATTGTTCCGTGTTTAATAGTGCGGTCATAAGGTTCAGCGCCAGCTCGGCTCATAATTCGGAATACTGAAGGGACGCTCGACTGCATTTTATGAATTGTTACAGTCTACGTTTGTTCGCCACATGCAAGTGGCTCCCTCAGGGTAACGTATGGCATCTGGCGGTGAAGCATCCCGCGATCTTGCGTCTCAAGCTCATTGCGAATTGTACGATGGCTAGAGAGACAAGTCTGTCATTAAATCAGTCAAGGCAGCGAGATGCTCACAAAGATGTCATGGTCCCATGCGATGCGAGCTTCGCGACAACCGGTCCGGCGACACCGGTGATCATGTGACGGGCCAGAAATAAACTCGGAATTGTTCATCTTTACTCAATTGTAGCGGAACGCACCTGACAGGTTTTGGCTCTAAATCAGCCAAAATCCCCGGCTTTCTGCACTGGTTGGTGTGCGATGGTATTTCAGAAAGACACGAGGCTATTAGTTTGTGTCTGATCTCTCGAAGGATAGCCGAGATCATGACGATCAGTATTACCTGAAGACTCTGTGACTTGAAGAGGCAGCGGCTAACACCCCCAGATAACAGACTGACGAATGCCTGGAAGAGACTGGCGTTCATTAGGCTGGTGCGAGTATCTCTCTGCTTCGTGGTATACAAGAAGAATACACTTGGGTTTCATCAAACAACTTGTAGGACATCTCGTGCCGGACGCGTTAATGTCGGCTCTGCGAAATTTGTCACCATTCGACGTCGGCGTGCTGCTTGTCATTCGAGACCGACCTCTTGCGGTCAGTTCGAACACATGTTTACTAGTGGCGCTAATTGTCACTCCATGGATCAAAGTCTAGGTATTCATTTCTGATGAAGTTTCCTAGAACCTATTAGGCAAGGTCGAAGAACTTTGGAGAGCCGGGTATTCCCGTTATCGCACCTGGGCGTTATGAGGCGATGCACGTGAAAAAATGTTCTACCGGGGCGTAGTCTAAGGGTGATAACATCACGATGAAATTTATGTACTGATGTTATCTGACATGACGTTGTGTCTAGTATACGAAGACGAAACGTAAACGATCGATATCGAAAATGCACGCTAAACGTTGGTCATGCATGTCTTCGACGGTACGGGGCTAGAATATGGTCCAGGTCGATGAACCTGAATTTGTCGTTGAGCGACCACGTTCGCGACCCGGGAAACGTTCAAGGGGAGTCCCTTTGAAAGAGCGTCAAGAATGACAATTCTTGTAGGGGCTTCGTTGAGTAAAGATTGCAATTGCGCAGCAGGAAGCATATGTGGTTCATGGAATAATATAAGTATTGTATGTCCGGCCCGCCTGGAGAGGGCGCTACTTCGGGACCCGGCATTTTCCGCGGTATTTGGGTGGAATAGAACCTTCGGTAGGCCGCGCCTTTCGATCGTGTGTGTACCTCGCTAAACTTCTGGCCTCGTTTACTTTGAGTCCACATGGATTCTAAGGCCTTGTTTATTAGCGTGGGAGTAGCGAAGTAATGGAAGACACGGGCGAAAGCTCTTCCCGATGGGTTTTTGCCATTTGGAAGGTCGGGAGAAGGATGAGAATGATGAACCAATCGCCCTTAGCCAGCAGTTACAGGCGACGATGCTTTATTTTTTTTTTGGCGCAACGCGACTCTTTAATCTGCCGGGGTTCCTTTCTGTTCGTCGTGATGTACTTCCATGAGATAATTCCTTTGACCGGTTTACAGATGAATTTGCACTTGTCGGGTACGTTCGACACGTCAGTGGAGACAAGACACTCATCGAGACGGCAGATGTTCAGTATGATACGGTTCTTGTGATTCTTAATATATCCTGTTTCACGACGCTGTTCTGTTGAATCAGCAATCTAGAAGGCTAGGAGGCTCTCAACTACGTTTCATATTTTTTTAAATTTTTCACAGAAAAAAGAAAAGCGAGTCCTCAGGCCTGCTTTCTGTATGGTCCCTTTGTCATCTTTTCAGGGATGACAATTACATTGACTGGTTATATACACAATTTTGCAAAAGTTTTAATCTGTCTTATCTTCCCTGGATTTCTGGAGGTAAGGTGCCTAATTTACAAGTATGTAAAGGGCTGAAAGATGACATCTCAGGCTATATTTGACCCGATACTATTTGTCTATTATCAAGATGGTATACACGGAGAGTCAGTATTTGAGCTTTCATTTTTCATTCTGGTCTACTCATCATGAATGGTTTTAGGAGTCAGAGCAATATCTTCGTTGCATTATCCTTAGTTGCACATACAAGGTGTTTGGGATACCCGCTGGAGATGGTAACTAAAATTTACAACAAACAAGTCATTTAACTTTACCCTTCCAGCAGGCTTTTTTGTATCCAAGGTATGATCATGATATTTATTAGTGGGACTCACAGGCATTTTGACATGTTTTGACTAGTGTTTTGACTTGTGGTGAATGGTTGAGGATTTGCTGTTGAGTAGCCACCAAATTAAGATGGAGTTTGTTTTTTTGATGCCTGTAGAA